>PVKZ01004371.1:0-86116 GCA_004027375.1 Macroglossus sobrinus
GTAAATGGCAGCATATTGCAATGACTTAAATTTTGAGCAAACAGATGAGAGAAGGGAGGGTGAGGGAGGCATCTGGAATCATTTATCCAGAGAAAAGAAAGATATTTTCATAGGCTTCACTGACATATAAGAGGTGACATATCCAAGATGACACAATTCCCAGTCTATTAATGTTCTATTACACACACTACCTCCTCAAAGCCAAGAGAATTAATCTTTAATGGTGGAAGGTGATATTCGAGAGGCTATTTGAGGATGTTGCTTCAGGGAGGAAGAGAAGGTAGAAGACAAAGAGGGGAGAGCAGCCATGAAGGGGGGTGGTGCTCTGGCCTAGTCTCTTAGGAGATCCATCTGAGCATAGAATGCCTTTCTGGATGAACCTGAGCTCCAGGAGGCCCTCCAAGCCTTTAGGACAAACCTAGGACACCCATGGAGCCTCTCTCTTCCTTTTTGATCCTGTACTGGGGTGGAAAGGGGAGTAGGACACAGGATAAGGTAAGTTCTCCAGCCCCAGAGGAAGACCCCCAAGGAGAGAGAGATAACAGGGGAGGTGGGGTAGAGGGTCAGTGAACCAACATACATTATTGAGCATCTATTATGTGCTAGTCTAAGACCACACAGGGATGTGTGGAACACAGTGTCTTATGTATGAACAGCATTTTTTTTTTTTTTGTAGACAAGGGTGTAGGGAAGGATGGGGGGGTGGGTAAAGAAAAGGATGGAGGGAGTGAAGAAATAAAAAGAAGAGGAAAGAAAGGTACAGTAACTCATATTGTAGTTCTGGCAATAAGACTAGAGAAAGAATGGCGATAAAGCTTGGTGACAAATGAGTAGTCCCCAGAAAGAAGGGTGTTAAGAGAGTGTTGAAGGAGGTTACAGGAGCACTTAGGATAGGAGTCCAGGGGGCCAAGTTGAGTTCCCTTTTCTCACCTGTGAACCTGGTTGGTTTGGCTGGCCTGGAGAAGACTCTCACCCAGAGGGCCACACTGGTCTCTGAGCTCCATGGGAGCCTGTCTGGGCCTGGCAGTCTTGGAGGGTCAGTGTAAACCCTAGGGTCCAGGAAGGCCTGGTGTCCTCAGGGTTCCTGGGAGTTCATCATTCCCAGTCTCTAGGTATCCAGGGTGGTCCTGGAGTCTTCATGGCCAGCCCTGAGGTCCTGGATATTCTGAAAACCCCTGGCAGCCAGGGGGTTCAGGAAGTCCCACTGCACCTGGAAGGAGAGGCCGGAGGGGTGGTTATGAACCAACGAAGTGGGGGTGTATATGTGGGTGTGGGGGGACTCTTATAAGAGAAGGCAATGGGGCCAAGTCAGGAGCCCTAATGGGAGTAGAATGTGTGCATGGGCAAGCGCCCATGGCCTTGAGATCACTTAGGGAAATCTAAGATGGTCCTGGATGTGGAATATTCATTGAGTCACTCACAGAATCATTGACTATTGGGTTCCAGGCCCTATTAGAGTATAAACATAGAAATTGCCCCAGGAGGGGCACACACAGAAGGTGGGTTGGGAGTAGGGTTAGATCACCACAGAAGAGAGAAGATTAGAACTAGGCTGGCTCTTAGATCATTAGGTTCAACCTCCTCATTGTACAGATGGAGAAATTGAGGCACAGAGAGAGGTGTAACTGCAGGTCACTGCAACGGGGCAGCAAGCCAGCCTGGGAGACAGAGTGAGAAAGCCAGTTATGTCTCCTTATGTGCTGGGGAATAGGGTCTCCTGGACTTGTCGCTTTCTCCCCAGCTCTACAATTGGCAGAAATCCCAAATAAGATCCTTGGGAGGTGTGATATTGTGATTTATAATAAGAAACATATTTGGTCTTCTTCCAGTTCCTGGCAAAGAGCTCTTAAAACCGTTGGAATTTCCTAAGCGATAAAAGCAATAAAGGTGTCTTTTGTTATGTTAATAAGGTGACTTTTGGAAAGCCCCTAGGTAACTTAAGGATGAGAGCTGGTTGTCAAGGGAACCAACTGAGTGATTAGAGGGTTGAAACTTTTGGCCTTATTCACAGAAGACCTTCTGGAGGGGAGGGGGGCTATGTACTAAGACCCCATAACACCCTAAAAGGACAGGTTCAGCGAGCTTCTGGGTTGGTGAACAGGTGGAGGTGCTGGGAGAATGGCTTGCTGGGAGAGAGCATGGAAGATCTGTGCCCTTGCCTCATACTTTGCCCTGCACCACTCTTCATCTGGCTGTTATTGAGTTATATCCTTTTATAATGAACCTAAAATCTAGTAAGTAAAATGTTTCTCGGAGTTCCGTGAGCTACTCTAGCAAATTAATTGAACCCAAGGAGGGGGGCATTGGAAGCTCTGATCTATAGCAGTTCTGTCAGAAGCCCAGTTGACAATCTGGACTTCTGATTGGCATCTGTAGGACTGAACGCTTAACCTGTGGGATCAGATCCTAACTCCAGGTAGATAGTGTCAGGATTGTAGGGCACCCAGCCTGTGTTGGAAAATTACTTGATGGAGTTAGAAACACTACATATCAGAATTAGTGTCAGAATTGCAGGAAGCGTTAGGATGGGGGCCAGAAAGAGAGAAGTAGGATGGAGTGGGGTGCTATGGGCCTCTACATGCATGCATATGTTTCCCTGGCAGTCTCATCTCTTTGGACTCTAGGTCTTTCTCTCACTCTATACTTACTTATTTGTTTGCTGGTGGGGAGAGCCTGAGTAAAGGCTGAATGTCAGTAATGATCTGACAGAGCACCATTCTTTAGTGAGAGTCTCAGTAGGAGTAGGAGAGGGGACTGGCATTCCTGGTAGTTAGCTAGCTGCTTGTGAACCCAAGGGTCTGAACTGAGGAAGAGGATACTTGGAGCTGCAGAGACCCATACATGGAGCTGCAGAGTCCTCAGAGGGCTCTTGGATGATGCTGGGAGCAGGCCTGGTGGGTAGATTCAGGCTCTGAGACCTCATCCAGCTTGGCAGCTACTGCCTCATTTCTTCCTCTAAAGAAAGAAAGCATGAATGAATGAATGAATAAATGAAGAGGGGGAGTCTGGACTGGGAACTCTGGTTTCATATCTGTCTCTAAATTTTTCCTCTCTCTCCAAGTTCTTCATTTGATCACATATATCCATCTTCTCTGCCTTTCCATTTCTCTGTCATATTCCATTTTTCAGTCTCTCCCTCTCTTTCAGGCCTTCCCCTTACCCTCCTTCCTTCTCTCTAGCCTTCCACCTCAAAGCATCATAGAATCTTAGATTCAAAAAAGGTTATAATAATGATGCAACTAATTTTTAACCTACTTTCTGGGATATATGTCCTTTCACTTATATGGCCTCATTTGATCCTCTTTAATAGCCCTACAGAGTGAAGTAGGGACTGGCATCTCCATTTTACAGATGAGGAAACTGAGATCCATATGGTGAAGACACAAGCCCACAGTGTACAGCTAATCAGGGCAGAGCTGGGATTTGAACCCCTGGTTCTTCCTGGAATAGCTCTGCCCCATAGACTGTGCACCCCAACCTCAGGGCAAAGCTCTTCGCCACTGCGGGCTGTCTGACTTTCCCTGGCTTGGGGCCCAGCTTCTGCTGCTCTTTAGGTCATCATGACCAAGTGGGGATGAGGAGCAGACTGCACAGATCTTGAGGATTACTGGCTCCAAACATTAAGCCTCTAGAAAAGTTGAAAGCTGAGGGAATGATGGGAGGAATTCAGGCTTCAGGGGAGAGGAGAAGGAGGCTATGTGGATTAGGGGCTCCAGGTGGGATGGGCCTTATTTCTGGGCCCTCTCAGTTCTCATCAGCCATCTTTAGGACTGCCCCCACAACTCAGGACAAGTACAATCACAGACAGCAGCTCAAGACACGCCTGGCATGAAAAGCCTGGTGGGCACTATGGCTTCTTGCTGAGACCCTCTCTTCTCACAGATAGGGTGCTGGGCTCTGGGCTGCATCCCAGCAGCCTGACTGAGGGCACCAGAATTATCAGACTGGTGCAAGAGCTGGGCAGGCAAGGAAGGCACAACAGCCTCTGGGCACACAGAGTGCTGATAGGGCAGCCTGGCAGGAGGAAGAGGTGCTGTCTAGGTTTGGGCAAAATTCTCCAAGGCTGTGATACCTCTTGGGTATGTTGTGGGTGCCAATTGGGGCCTGGGCGCAGGCTCTGTATCATCCCATGAATGGGTTTAAATCACATTTAGTTGTCTACAGCCATGTCACCCTAAACAAGCCCGATCCCATCTGATCTCGGATGCTAAGCAGGGTCAGGCCTGGTTAGTACTTGAATGGGAGACCACCTAGGAAAACTAGGTGCTGTGGTTGTAAAAAACAAACAAAAAAAAGAGATTGTAAGTTGACAGGGTCCTTGCAATCTGTGAGGTCAACCAAGGGTTGCCTCACCTAAAAAAAAAAATAAATAAATAAATCACACTTAGTTGCTTGTGACCTGAAGCCAGTCTTTCCACTACGTGGAGCCTCAACTGAAAAAAATAGATTTATAGGGTCACCATGGTGATCAGTAATCATAATAGCTAACATGGATTGAGTTTTGCTCTGTGCCAGACACTGTGCTGACTGCTTTACACACATTATCTCTGTAGTTTCTTGCAAAGCTCTATCACGCTGGGCTGGCATTATCCCTCTGTTACAACAGGGCATTTAAGGATAAGAGAGAGGATGTCACTTGGCCAAAATCACAGAGCTAGTAAATGGCAAATCCAGAATTCAGTGCAGGCATTTTGGCTCTAGGCTCTTAATCTTACTTGGCTGGTCATGGCTAATAACTAACACTCATTGGGCTCTTAATACGTAGTAGGCACCACTGTAAGCATTTCACTCAGATTCAGGCATTTAGTCATTATAGCCACACTATACAATAGTCACTTAAATGAAAGACGGCACAGAGAGGTATACTAACTAGTCCGAAAGCTACTGTCAGGAATCCAGTCCAGGTAGGCTGACTTGAGAGCCAGCACTCTTTTTTTTTTTAAAAAATAAACAAACAAAAACCTTTTTCTTAAAAAAAGAAAATTAGAGTGTAACATACATACAGAAAAGAAATATTTAGCTGTTCAATGAATTTTCACATAGTGAATACACTATGTAACTAAATAATAAACACTATATGTACCCCAGAAGACTCCTTACAGTCATGGCTCCTACCCTTCTCCTCAAAAGTAACTTCTATCCTGATTTCTAAAACATAGATTAGTTTTTGCCTGTTTTTCAATTTTATATAAATAGAATCATACGGCAGTAATCTGTTCAATATGTGATTCATCTATGCTGCTGGATGTAGCAATAGTTTATACAACTATAGATTTATTTATTCCACTATTAATCCCAATGTTTGGCTGAATAATGCTGCTATGAACACTCTTATACATGTTTTTGGAATACACACACACACACACACACACACACACACACATACACACATTTCTGTTGGGTGTATATCTGGAGGCGAAATTATTGGTTGCTTCCAAATGGTTGTACAAATTTGTTTTCTGTATGAGAGTTCTCATATTCCACATCCTGATATTCTCAGTATTTAAAATTTTACCAATCTGGTGGCTATGTAGTAGTATCCCATTATGTTTTCCCATATGTATTTATAAAGTAAGGTACAACTGGAAGCAAGTACTGTTAACATCCACTCTGTACAGCTTCTCATAATAATCCTTTGAGGTAGGTGTGGTTATCATCCCCATTTTGCAGATAAGGAAAGGGAGGCCATAGTTACTCCCTTTCCCCTTCATCTCTTGCAATCCACTCACCTTTCCTGGGGACCCCTCTCCACTTTTTTCAGTGGGGCTGGGATGTCTGGTTACCATGAAGCTTTGGAGGCCCCACAGGCCAAGATGTCCTCCTGGGGAGAAGAGGAAGGCTGGGGTGAAGTGCAGAGGTGGAAAGGAAAAAATAGATAAGGCATTAAAGGCTGGTGTGAAGGACCAGAGATCCTAGCTCTGGGCATGGGATGATGGGGCCAGCAGAGGTCTGGGACTAAGCAGAAGGTACAACTGGGGCTATTTTGTTAAGGCCTAGTGCTGGTGGGGAGGGAGGTGTTTAGCTGAGCAATTAGGGCCCCAGTGTGTATGGGTTCTGGGAATCTCTTTGGAACCCAGGCCTTCTCTCTGGAGTTTTCTTGAGTCTGAGGAATCCTCTGTGGGGTTTCTAATCCTAGGGTCCTTTTGGTGGGTCTCTCTGGGTTCAGACTTCACTGGGTAGAGTTTTCTCTTTGGTGTTTTCTAATGGGTAGCTAGCACTCTGTCTCCAGGGCCAGCGGGTAGGAGGCATGGCCTGGAGGCTCTCCGGGGGTGTAGAGGAAGGATATGAGGTCTGCTCTGATTCTGGGCTTCTTCTGATCTTTCAGACCAAGAGGTACCTCGTAAGCAAGCACCTTGCTCTTTGACTTAACAGGTGTCAGGGGAGCCAGTGCAAATGACTTTTTTTTCACTGCATTGCCTGTCTTTCTCTGCTCAGAATCCTCTCTGTGTCTCTATTTTTGCAAATGTCCTCCACATAGATTCTCCCCATGCCCCCACCTTCCTTGAGCCTGGAGCCCACAGCTCACAGTGATGCTCTGGCAGCATAGGCAGCATGGCACAGGGGCTATGTCCATAGCAGACAGTCAATATATTTGACTTAAGTCTTGGCTCAATTACTTACTAGCTGTGTTACCTTGAATGAGCCTCATCATCTCTCTGGGTGATGACAGAGCTCTCACAGGGCCCAACATCATTCACTTGGCTGTCTCCTCCTCCTTGTTGCCTCCTCTCATTTGGGCAATAAGAAAGAGATTCTGTTGGTACCAATCATCCTGGTAACAGAGCCAAGTCTGGAGGGTTAGGTGCATGCCATTATTGGGCCTAGGACCATGGTAAAGGACTCCAGAGGTTCTAAATTCCTAAACTGCCTGAGCTGGGAGGGCTTCACAATTCAGTGAGTTCCCCTCTTCCATTTTACAGATGGTAAAACTAAAGTTGAGGAAGGGGAAGTGGCCACAAAGCTGGAAAGAAGCAGAGATGGATGGACTGGAGATTTGAAACTAGATCCTGGCCAGCTCAATTTCTGGAGCTGCCATCCTAAGGGACAGACTCAGGCTCCGTTCTCTGGACCAGACCTCTGCATTGTGGGGTCTCTATGAAGATTCTTATTCTCTTTATCTGGTCTCTTCAAGTGTGGGGCCCTGCTGGGCAAGGAGGTAGTCATACTGCTGAGCCATTGCTCAGCTCATACACCTGGGATGATTGTGGAGGATGCCATGCATGGGGCCTGGACACCAGCTGACATGAAGAGAAGCTGAGCTCCCTACTCAATTGGCAGTCCAGGGAAGCTGGGAAGGGGCTGGGAAGCCAAAGTTATGGGGAGGCCTGGGGCCCAGTCCCACATCAATGCCATCTCTGCTCTGATCTCCTGCACCCAGCTTGTACTCTGTACCACAGTCTTTTGTCCTTGGCATTTGTCTGGAATGCTTATGACCGCTGTTTCAGTAGGCAGGAAAACCTAGAGGTTAATCATACAGACTCTGGAGTCAGACTGCCTAGGTTCACATCCCTGTTCTTCCACTTACTTGCTGTGTGACCTGGAGTAAGTTACATACCCCTCTGTGCCTCAATTTCCCTATCTTAAAAAGGGGATAATGAAAGCACCTACTTCATGAGGTTGTTGCAAAGTGAATATGAGTGAAGTACTTAGAACCATGTCCAGCGTTTGTAACTTGAACCTGGGTCCTCTGACTCCAAATCTCTTGCCCTTTTATATACAGCCTCTCCCAGGCACTAGCAGACCTTGGGGGGACACTAAACCCAGTCTTCCAGGAATTTCCTGTCTAGTGGGGGAGACACAGGTCCTGCTACCAGGGGATCTCGAGCCATGTGGAGAAGTTAGTTTCCAGGAGGGAGAATTAGGAGGGAGCAAACCCTTGGTATCTACTGTGTGCTGGGCATTTTGCAGAGATCTCTCTCTCTCTCCCTCCATCTACTCCTCATCCTTCTTTCTTACTGCAAAGTCCCCATTTTCCAAGTAAGGACTGTGAAGCTCAGAAAGCTTAAGAAACTTGTTTCAAGTACCCAGTGAGTCCAGTGGCAAAACTGGGATTAGAATCTAAGTCAGCCTGATGCTAGCATGGAAGACCATGTAACATTGGTTCAAGGTTCACCTCCTCCATGAGTTCTTTCCATGTTTTGGATGTAGAACTGACCGACCACTTCTGCCTCTGGATACCCACTGTGCCTCATATAAATATTCCCAGGGCACCTGCACACCTCTTAGACTTATTTATTTTTATGCCTACCTCTCCTCTCTAGGCAGTGAGCTCCTTGGGGGCAGAGAGTGGTCTTGGCCATCTCTGTAACCCCTGTAGGTAGCACATAGCCCGCACACAATAAATGTGCAGTAAATGTGTGTAATGTGAATGGTGACAAGGTGCTTGGAAGATCTCCTTGTGTCCATTCTCCTGGCTCCTTTGAATTACCCGACAGTGATGGGGCAGGGGAGCGCATCAGAGGATGGATTGAGGGGCGGTGCTGACTTGCCTGGAAACCTTTCCAGGTTTTCCATGCTTACCTGCACTCATGCTTCATTCCCTGGCATTTCCCTTGGCTTCAGTCCAGCCTCTCCTGCCCTCCTTCCATGATCCAGCACCGTTATCCCTCCCAGGTTTGCTCTCTAGGGGACGAGTGTGACATTGGAATCAAACCATTCTCCCTGGTCCCATTTTATTCTCATAAGAGCTTAAGAGGTAGGACAGGTGGAGAAGGTCCACCTCCATTTTACACTTAGGGGGTGGCATCCAAGTTCACACATTAAGTTGATGGCAGAACTGGGTCCAGTATCATGAAGGAGAGGGGAGGAGGGAGGGCTTAGGGTAGTTTTCTGGGACAGACTAGGCTTCCCCCAGGGATTTGAGAAACTTGGATCTGTTTGCTTCTCTAAGGCAGATGGGGCAGGAGAGACTCCAGTTTGTCTGTGAGATGACTCGGAGAGAATCCTAGAATCTGGTCCCTGGCCATAACTCTCCAGCCCTTCTGCAGTCTTGATTGTTGCCAGTAGGTGCCGTCAGTTTGTAACTTTTGGTTCTGTCCCTGCAGGTCCAGCGTCCCACCCCTCTCTTCCTCTTATCACCTGGACAGTCTACACTTGGAGAAAGCAGAAGAGGGCCCCATCCCTGTGAGACTGAAATACTCCTGTCCTGGGAGAGAAGCAGAAAGAGGGCGTCTGATCTGCATTTAGTTTAGCTGCCCTATGGCTTTCTAGGCCAAGCCAAAAAAATCCACAGTGGGTCACCAATTATGCCTGGACAGGCACCCTCACTTTGGGGCCAGCTTCAGGAGAGCAGAAGCCTTTGTGGGGGAGGATGGGTGAGTGTTAGGGGGATCTGGGAGAGAACTTAGGAGAGGGGTCCCTGCACCAAATGTTACCCTAGAGCTGGTCCCAATCAGGAGGATTGAGGCAGGGTAGGGGATACAGTCACCAATAGGATCTCACAGAGGGTCTAGCCAACTCCAGACAGCAATATGGGTGAATTAGTTAAAGGCATCCCTTCCTCAAAATCCTTGACTGTCATCTGCTGGAAAACTGTCATAACAGCTATACAAATCTCCAGTGACCACAGAGAAATGGTGCCCCCTAGAGTTGTGCAATGCATAATTTGCACACTGCGGGTGGCAAGCTCTCTAGCCAATCTCCCCCTGGGAGTGGATCTGGGCAGTAAAAGCAAACATCCAAGAAGAAGAAAGAGAGGCTGGGCACTTTCCTCCCAGGGAGTTTGGTGATTCCATCCTGGGGAAGGCAGATTGGACTGGGATTCTCAGGAGCCCGGGTTCGACCGGAGGAGGGAGGTTGGAAGCGGCAAGTGTGAAGAGAGCCTACTAAAGTCTTAGGGCCTTTAGGCCCTCCTCGGCCCCTTGTTGAGTGCCTGTACCCCTTCCCCCACCTCACCCAACTTGATCTCCAGCGGCTGAGACTGGAAGCACGGGGACGGGTTGGAAAGGACAGGCTAGGGACATTGAATCCGTGGAGCCGGGAGTACCGGCTTGGAGGTCGGCCTCTCGGTGGAGGGGCGGGAGGGAATGTGGGCCTACGTGAGGGTACTGTGGGCCGACTTGGTGGGTCCGGGAAGAATCCTCCAAGGTCGGGAGAGGGGACCAAGGAACAGCCCCTTCGCTTTCCCTCTCCCTTCTCTCCCCTCCCGGGCTCGGGTTCAGAGGAGCTCTCGGCGCCTATCAGGGCTTCCAAACTGCGCCGCTTCCTTCTTGGGCAGAAAAGGACTTTCAGATGTTGTAGCTGCTGTGGCGCCTCAGGACAGCGCCCCCTCCCCCTAACGGCTGCGTCTCCCTCTCCCCCTCGCCCTCCTCCACCCCATCCCGCTCCCCCACCTCTGGGAAGGCGCTGGGGGTGTGGCTAGGGGCCTGTATAAAGTCCGGGAGAGCTGGTCCCGGGCAGCCGCTCAGCCCCCTGCCCCCGCCACCCGCCGCCCGAGCCCCGCCGAGGATGCGGCGCAGCGCCTCGGCTGCTAGGCTCGCTCCCCTCCAGCCTGCTTGCTAACTTCTCTGGTTCCGTCCCTGTCTGCCAGTGGGGCCGCCCCGTCTCCCCGCGCTCTCCCGGTCGGGTCCACCAGGCGCGCCGAGAGCAGCCTCTGTGTGCCCCCTGCTGCCAGCCCGCGCGCCCGCGCTCCCCGCCTGCGTCCGCGCCCGCGCCCGCGCCGGGTTCTCGCCGGATCATGCTGCCCCTCTGCCTCGTGGCAGCGCTGCTGCTGGCCGCCGGGCCCGGGCCGAGCCTGGGCGACGAAGCCATCCACTGCCCGCCCTGCTCCGAGGAGAAGCTGGCGCGCTGCCGCCCCCCCGTGGGCTGCGAGGAGCTGGTGCGGGAGCCGGGCTGCGGCTGTTGCGCCACTTGCGCCCTGGGCAAGGGGATGCCCTGCGGGGTGTACACCCCCCGCTGCGGTTCAGGCCTACGCTGCTACCCGCCCCGGGGGGTGGAGAAGCCCCTTCATACGCTGATGCATGGGCAGGGCATGTGCATGGAGCTGGCGGAGATCGAGGCCATCCAGGAAAGCCTGCAGCCCTCTGGTAAGGTGCCTCTGCCCTTGCACGCCCTCCCTGGTGTGCTCCCCTCCCAGAAGCCCCTTCCCTAATCGGGCTGCCCTGGAAGGCCCTTGAAAATCCCCTGTTAGTTGAGGAGAAGGCAGGTACGTGGCAGGGCCCTAATCTCAACCAAAGAAACTGTTATCAAGGCACCCCTCCCCCCCCGCGCCCAATCCCAGCAGCCTGTTGCCATCATCAAGGAGGACTCTGCCCCATCATTCCATCTCAACCTGCCAAAGGTGCCTCTTTGAGAAGAGTAGTCTTGGCTGCTGGTGCAAGAGTAGAAAATTAAGTAACCTGGCCCAGCCGGCAGCCTGTAAATGAGCTGAATAACTGGAGGATGGGGTAGTGGTGGTAGTCGGGGGCGGGCGGGGGGCTTTCCGTTCCAGATCCAGGGACCTCCCCTCGCCCTGGCCACCGGTGAAACCCCAGGAGTCTGAGAAACCAGGGCTTGGTCTTTCGACATTGTGGTGGATGGAGTGGGACATACAAAGCCAAGGGGGCTTTGGTGATGAGGGGCATCAGAGTTGCCCTTCCTCAAAGCCCCAAGCCAGCTCACCTTGCTCTCTGAGAGGTATTGAGAAGACAGGGGTCACTCTGCCAGGCCTGGGCACCTTCTGCCCTGGTACACAGGCAGCCCTCTCCTTTCTCTTGGCAGGTGCCATTTGAGGTGGCAGAAGGAAGTAAGTTTTGGCTCCCAGCAGGGAGCTGTCGAAACCTAACTGGTGTGGATAGGGAGTAGGGAAGAGGGGGGCAGGGGAGACAGGCTTTGAAGACCCTTTGCCCTAAACTCATTCATATACTTTCTCTTTTTTCATTTCTCAGTGAGCCTCTCAGTTACTCATAATCTTTCTCAGTCTCTTTCCTTCTTTCTCTTATTCTTTGTTCTTTCCTGCTGTGCCCTTCAACCTCTTGTTTCACCAGCAACATTCTTGAGTTCTCCTTTCCTCAATATTTTCTGCCCATTATCAGTTTCTTTCTCTATATCTCATTCTCTTTTTCTGTTTCTGTTGCCCTGCTCCTCTCACTTTCATCCCAGTCTCTTTCTGTTGCTCTTTCTCTCTGTGTGCCACCTTTTCTCTTTCTGTCTTTGTTCTTGTCTTCTGTTACTTTTGGAATCTCTCTGCCTGCCTTTCTGTATCTCTGCCTCTGTTTCTTGTTCTCTCTCTGAATCTGTTTTGCTCTCCCTGTGCCTCTGTCTGTGTCTGTCTCTTTTCCTGGTGCTTGAAGCTTCCATTGTTGCAGTCCGGATGCTGGGACTCTGGCCCCAAGCTTCCTGCCCTGAGTCCCAGACCGCTCCACTTCCTCAATTTTCTGCAGCTTGTTAGCGGGAGGAGAGCAGGATGCAGGGAAAACAGGAAGGAGGTGGACCCCAGGGGTCTGGGCCCAGGGCCTCTCTGCCCTTCCTGCCCCTGTGCGGTGAGAGATGGGTCAGCAGAAAACATTCTAGAAGAAATGCCAGCCTGGCACCCATCTGGGAAGGGGGGGTTCCTGGGGGAGTAAGACACTGATGCTGGGGGCAGAGATGCCAGTGCTAGTGGGAGAGGAGGAGTACTGGTATCAGACCAGATTGGGTGTGAGGGCTGAGCCTTTAGTCTCTCTGGGTATAACGAGACCACATTCCCTTTGTATCTCTCTCCACCTCTGGCCAGTGGGTATCTCGCACCAGATTAGGATGGCTGGTAGCCTCTTCCTCTCCTATGAACTTGAACATGGGGCAGAAGAGCCCTCAGAGGGTCCTGGGCACCCATTTTTCCTTGGCTGAGTAGGAACACCCCATCCTGTAGTGGAGAAAAATCTGTTTCCTTAGGAGTTTTGTGGGGAGGGGGGCATGGCCTAAACATTTTGCGATTGTCTTGTGGATATCATGCAAACCAGCCATTAAAGGCGTCTTTAGGTCCCCTTTGGATGACAGGGCCCAGGTCTCTAATGTCCCGACCCCCTCCTTCCTTGCCTTGTCCAGAATTCATGCAATGCGTGCAGCTATCTGGAAAGGGAAAGGGGAAGTCTGGAGGACCCTGGGGAAACTGGGTGCCAGGTACCTACTTGGCAAGCTGTTCCATGCCCACTTAACCCCAAGTTATTACAGAAGTACCCCTTGCCATGGCCCAGGTCACATTGTACCATGTGAAAGGCGCCCCCTAGAGTTGTGCAGAAACCCTGCAGGGTCATTGGTGAGAAAATGTCCAGGGCTTGGCCCTTACCCCTGCTATTCTCTTTAGCCTTCCACTGTCAATAGGCTGCTGTCCCTCCTAGGTCCCAGGCTTGGGGAACCTAAGCCTCTTGTTTGACAGATGGATCAGGATTTTCTTTCTGCTTTTTTGTCTTGGGGCTGAGCTTCAGCAGGTGACTGGGAGAGAGCAGCCTCTTGGCACCCCCCTTCCCTTGAACTGGTACGGTCCAGTTGCCCACTATTTGCCCAGAGGCAGGTCTCCCCCTTCCATCTCTAATACCCCAGCCCCCACCCCCACCTTCCTGTCCCTGCTTTCCCAGCCAGACAATGTTGTGGATGAATACCACTAAGGCCACCAGAGGTGGAGGTGGGGTAGGACGTGTGCGTCAGATGTCCACAGTTCTGTATGAGTGCACTGACCCTTGACTCACGGAATCTGGGGGAGTGGACAGTGGGGTCAGTGTTTGGATTGAGGAGTTCCGAAACTCAGCTCTGGGTTCCTCTGGGACAGGGTTAGGGAACATGTAGGCTGGGTTAATTTTTAGTCAACGCAGCAAATATTGTCCCCGCTACTTCAGTACTGGGAATCCAGTCATGTCTTGGGAACAGGGCCTTCCCAGAAATTCTGTGTCTTGGGGGAGGGGGAAAGGAGGAGCATGGCAGCTTAACATTTTTTCTTTAGTATTGGCAAAGCCAGAGTTATTGGTGCCTCGGGTATCAGGAGCCTTTCTGTTTAAAGACACAGGAGCTGCAGAGATAAGTCTCTCCTCCTTCTTCTAAACCCAGCCTACGTCATTTCCTCATTTGTAAAAAGAGGATGACACTAGGACCTGCCTCACGGGGTTGGGGTATCTGGCATGGAGTAAGAGCTCACTAAATTGGAGTGATGATAAGGGTGGTGATGAGGAAGAAGCTGAGTGGATTTCAGTGGAAGCTTAAATCCTCTGAAGTTGGGACTTTGGGGGAGGGGAGGGCAAGTGAACAAAGCTGGGAAGATGTTCAGAGGAGTTGAGAAGGGTAGGTTGGACTTTGATGACTTTTGCTCCTGTAAACATGGGAGGAACAGGCCACCTGTCTTTCTGTCTGACTCTTGAGGCCAGCAGCATGTCACACAGTGACGGGTATGCCCCAGAGCCAGAACTCAAAGAAAGGGCCCAGTACCCGGCATGGTGGTCTTGGCTTCTCCAGCCAGAGTCCAGGGGGAAGAGAGAAAAGGCCTTTCTTTTAGGACAGGTGGGTGACCCTTTTAGGTCATGCCTGAAACTTCTGTGTCTGGGTGGCTGAGCCCATCCATCTCACAGCGTCACCTTGGCTGTCATGAATAGGGCAGGGGCTGGTGTTGAGGGGAAATCATGGGGATGAAATCCAACAGCAAAAAGAAGAAATCTAGCTCTGACCATGAATTTTGCAGCCAGTGGTACCAAAGCTGTGAAACCTCTTTTTTCTCTGGATGTCTTCCCTTCCTCTGTTGCTGGAGCACAGACCAAGTTTTCTCCTGTGGCTGCACGTCATTGGCTTGGCTCCAAGCAGGGCAGGAGATCACCTGGCCTGCCTTTGAAGCCCCACCTCCCAAACAAGCCTTTTGGAATTCAAGAGGTCAGACCTTTTCAGGGGGCTACATCTGACTTCAGCTCCCCCTCACAGGGGAACCCACCAGGAGTGGGGTTTTCCAGAGGGTACCATCCTGCATGAGCAGAGAACTAGCAAGTATTTAGCCAGTTTTGGAGATGGGAAGGTTAACGTTTTCCAGAGACCCAAGGCTACAACCCTCACCCTTCCAAAGCTAGTGCTGAGGGGTGGATTGTGGGGTGAGTTCTCAGTCTGCTGGTAAGCAAGGCTGGGCAAGGAAAAGTTACAGATTAAATGGAAAATCAACAAGCCAGGGTACAACGAGAGTGCCCTGCCCTAGGTCTGTGTCTCGGCCCAGGGCCGGGTCAGAGTGCCTGAGTGCATGTGGATGTGCACGTGTGGACAAGTGTGTGTCTGAACACATGACATATGTCTGTGATTCTTGAGTCTGAGCTTGTCTGTGTACCCGTGTCCCCATGAAAGTTAGGGGGCTACTTTCCATGTCTTGGCATCTTCTACTGTAAGCTTACACACAAGCTAGGCATGAGTGTGCTGGGCAGCGGGGACACCAAAAAGGGGGAAGCCAGGCACACTGCCTATTCAGATTCCCCAGATAGCCTCCTCTATGTGACGTGGGGCCCTACCAACACAAGAGCATAAGCTATGATTCCAGGCTCCATGTAGTTTCAGTGAGCAGACCCAGTTGTGCTCCTTAATGGCACCTCCTAAGTTAAGGCATAAACATTCCAAATATCATTAATAATCTCCAGAGCATTACTCATTTGTGAACTTGGACTCATAGAAACTCAACAGTGGAAAGTTTGGTTGCAATTGAACTTCTGCTCCAGATCTCTCTAGACTCTTGAGGCCTCAACCACTGAGATTTTCCACATCTCCAGGGCACTGGGCTCTCGACCTTCTGAGGAAGCTCCATTCATTTAGAAAACTTCCTTACTCCTCAAATCTAAGAACATTTTGCTCATTTACCAAGAGGAATAAGTGTCACTGTGCAAAGCAGTGCTTTCCTTTATGGTCATGAAAAGAAAGGAAACTCAAAGGAAAGACAACAAAACCTTGCCAGGTTTGAAGGGCGCCCCTCGAGTTGGTGGTGTGAGCTGTGGCGAATGAGTCCCTGTGATCCCTTCCAGCCTTTCCCAGGCAAAGTGGTGGTGCTTTTGTTTACATCTCAGCTCAGCCTCTGTTGTTCCATGGTTTGGCTCTAATTCTTGTAGGTCTTCCATTTCTTTGTTCTCTCCATTCCCCAGCTCCAGCCTACACCTCTGAAACACTTTGACCCCATCTGCAAATCTCATGGTTTTGTGCAACACGGACATGGTCACTGGCCATCCTGGATTCTTTTGGCCAGAAAGACTCCTTGAGATGATCTTCAGAGAAAAGTTTGGATCCCAGATCTTTTCTCTGGCTCCTGACCGAGGGCCCCCTCGGCACAATCCTGGTCTTCTGAAATATATCTGCCCCTTCTTTGTCACCCCTATCAGCTGCGAGTTCTTGTTGCAGTGTCTTCTCCTTGAATGACCTTCAAGAATTTGATGTCATCTCTAGGTCAAGAGTTCTTTCCAGACTAATCTCCTTGGGATGTTAAATATGCAAAAGGATGGAGTACATCTTTCTGCTCCATTTATTCCTTCCCTTTGGTTCCTCTTTCTAAGCCAGCCCTCCACTCGTGACAAAGCCTTCTTCCCATTCTCGGTGACTCAGTTTTATAAATAACCTTTGGTGTGGAATCTTGGCAGAGATTTTCTGAGGGTCTCAATTCTTCCTTGCCTAGTTTCCCTTTATCCACATGCTTTTCCCCAAAACCCCAGAACTAGGAGAATAAAAAGAGAACTAATCCCCCAACTCACTTTGGCTAGGCAGAAGAATACCATTTGACCCAGAGGCAGCTCTGGGACTGCTGCCATGCATGGAGGAACCTGTTAACTCTTCGGGAAAAAAAATCCTGACGCAAACCAGATGTGACCTTCTGTCTGGCGGCCAACATCTGGAATGCTGGCAGGGGCTTTGCTCTCAGGCAGGGAGTGAGCTGCCAAGCCTGAGCATTTCAGAGGTGGCTGTGATCGGTGGAGAGGTCTCACAACCTCTTTCTCCAGCTCAGCCCTGTATTCTGGTTTTGGCTGCCTGGAGGGAAAAACAGCAGTTACAGTTCTGGGATTTTTGGACTGGGTTTTTCTTGAGTTCAGATAGACTCTTCATGGGGTCCCATGAAGTGGGTACAGGTCCAGCCTCACTACCCTAATCTCTAGATTCTCAGTGCCCAGTGGCTCTGGACAACAGACATGGACTTTGGATGGGGTCTGAAGTCTAAGGGTGGGAGACTGAAGGGATGTGGAGGGTATTCTCTTGGTTCTGGGGCCACACAGCATTATACATGTGTGTGCGCATGCACGAGCGCACGCATGCATGCGCACACACGCACGCACACAAGAGTTTCACATGCAGGCATATACATACACTCCTGCTTCTATCCCATCCAGCCAATGGGGAGAGCCTTATGGGCCAATTTTCTCATTTCTCATGGAAACTTTGATTCTGGCCATTTGGAAGAGGGTCAGCAGAGCTGATAGCCCTAGGGATCCCCTGGCTGGCTCAGCTAGCTGCTGAAAAGAGCAGGAAAGGAGACAGGAAGAGAGCAGAGGGAGAGGGGATGGTAAGAGGAGCTGCATAGAGGGAGGTAAGATCTGGTAGGGGTCCCCCTGCCTGCCTCAGACCTCCCTACAGGGCCCAGGAAACCCTCCTGCTGTCTGGGCAGCTGCAGCTGGTGACTCATCTGAGAGCTAGACTGGGTGGGGTGAGGGACAAGTCAAGGACTTCGAGAGGAATATTTGCCTGAAGAGATCCAGGGGAGTGGGCAGGAAACCAGGGTGTTGCTTTCTTTTTTTCCTGCACCTTGACCCCCTGCTCTTCTCTAGTGCTAGGCTGGAGAATGTCCAAGAAGCAGAAAGTAGGTGGGAGGCTGGGTTGGTATGCTGCCCTGTCCTTTCCTGGTGCTGACCTCTCCCCATCTTGGCCTGATTGCAGACAAGGACGAAGGTGACCACCCCAATAACAGCTTCAGCCCCTGCAGCGCCCATGACCGCAGGTGCCTGCAGAAGCACTTTGCCAAAATTCGAGACCGGAGCACCAGTGGGGGCAAGATGAAGGTTATTGGGGTGCCCCGGGAGGAAACACGGCCTCTGGTAAGGACCTCTGACCTCAAATGCACCTGTGCACAGGCACGCACACCACCACTACCACCACCACCAGATCAGGTCATGTTTATTCAGTAAACATTCTTGGATGCCTACTGTGTGCAGGTTGCACCTAGTATGTGTCACTGGGACACAGAGAGTCCTCATTTCTTTCTCTGAAATTCCATTTCTGCTCATCAGTTCTATACATCGGTACAGCTGAAGTGATTGTTAAATACTGAAATACTTCTGAGCTCGTTGGTTAATAGTGGTTGTTCCAAGCCTCCAGATGTTTCATGGCCCTTCTCTTAGATTCTCGACCCCAGACTTTCTCAAAAGTTAATGCTGGTCATAACAGGGAGCTTTGGGACTCTGCCCCAGGGTCTGGCTAATGTTCTTTCCTCTGGTGGTTCTGATAGCTCAGAGCCTAGGTTGATAGTTTGATTTTATCCATTCCCCTGCTTCAGCATTACCCCCTTCCAGTCCATCTCCATGGGTATCCACAGCCCCAGACCCCACAAGGTCCCTTCACTTTACAGCTCTCTTCTTTTTAGAAGCTCTTTGGCTCAAGAGCCTCTCTTTAATGTCCTTCTGCTCTTCCCACCAGTGTTCCCTGAACCCAAGCCATGCCCTTCGCCTCACTGAGCCTTGCCCAGCCTCCAGGCCTTGGCTCTCTTTACAGGGCCTTGGTCCTGATTTGACGCCCAGCCCTGGTTCTCTTTGCCCTCTCTCTCTTTTGCTGAGCAGTTTTATCTTCCCTCTTCTCCAGCCCCAGGGCTCCTGCCAGAGCGAGCTGCACCGGGCCTTGGAGAGGCTGGCCGCCTCACAGAGCCGCACCCACGAGGACCTCTACATCATCCCCATCCCTAACTGCGACCGCAATGGCAACTTCCACCCCAAGCAGGTAGGTCTCCATCTCCCTCTGCTTGGCCCTGGGCTCAGCTCCAGAGTCATTTCCAGCCTCTCCACGAGGTTGTCCAGGATGAAGGTCTCAGGAACAGGGAGGCTCCCCAACCCACACCTAATCCCTAGGACCCTCCCCAAGTCCTTCCCCAGACTTAGAACCTCAGCTCATTTTGCTCACCTCACTCATTTTGGAAATGAGATGGAGGCCCAAAGTCACAGAGTGAGTTAATGGCAAACCAATTATCCTGTTTCCCCATCCAGGACTTATTTCCATTTGCCTCTTGGTTCACCACCTGTGATGTAGACCTAGCATTCCTGCCAACCTCTGCCCCCCAGCATTCTGTCATGTATCGAACTCCCTTCCTATGATTAATTATCTTTTGTCATGGAATGTCTGAGGTCGTACCTGGGAATGGAGAGGCTGAGTCATGAGAGGTTCAGGAGGAAACTCAGCCTGCTCCTTCCCCAAAATGAGTAGCCAAACCACTTGGGGTAGAAACAGGATGGAGGTGAAGCCAGATCTGACAGTTAGAGATACAGATAAGAGAGAAGACATGCATATAGAAATCTCTGTGCTCCCTCACACCCTTGGAATTTGGGGTTCCTCTGAAACGCCTCCAGGAAGCTGGGATGTTCAAGAAGGTTGGCCTGCTCCAGTCCCATGTCTGGCTAGTCAGAATTGGACCCACTTGGAAGAGTGGCATATCTTGGCAGGGCACTGGGGTGCCTCCTGCTGGATGTGGCCTGGGGAGCCTGGATCTTCTTCTCCAGCTTGCTGTGGGCACAGGCACACACATTCTCACAATTCATGCTCTTTTGACAGACCCACAAAGTAGGTTGTCATTCAGCCAGTGGAGGCATAGGCTGGGCAAGAAAAGCTGCCTGAGTCTGCACATCCCAGGATGGCATTAGCAGGTTGTGAGTGGTAAGCAGGGAGTGAAGGACCATGGAGGGTACCCTAAAACAATGCCAGACCTACTTACAACCTTTATCCCAACACAAATTTTATTTTTGTCTCAATTAAAAAAAAACGTTTCCCCCTAATTAAAAAAAATTACTAGATGTCATTTGCTAGAACAGTTTTAAGTTTACAGAAAAATTGCGTGGGAAGTATACAGAGTTCTTATCTAGTCCCTCACCCTGTTTTCCCTCTTAGCATCTTGCATTATTAGCGTGGTGCATGTGTTACAATTGAAGAACTGATATTGGTACATTATTATTAACTAAAGTCTATAGTTTACGTTAGGGTTCACTCTTTGTGTTGAACAGTTCTATGGGTTTTTTCTCCCAATTTTTATCCTACTGAAAGTTCTGACACTTGACCCTTTATCCCTGGACCAGTTCTGACCCTTGAGACAAACTTCACTCCAACTCTAATCCTGATTCTAAAATACACCTTTGCCTCCTGCCCTCCCTCATCCCTGTCCAATCCTGACCCAAACGTTAGCCTCTCTGCTTTAAATGTTCTCACTTTGACCTCTACCTTGATTCTATTTCTGACTTGGACTCTAAGCTTCACCCAACTCAAGTTTTAGTCAGAAATCCCAATTCAGTTGCAACTCTTATCCTGATGCTACCTTAACTTCATGACCATAATCCCATCCCTAAAGTCCCAAACCAATTAGTACACACTTAAAACATCTACATCCTGAACCCTTAGCCTTTCAAATCCAGCTGCACCTGTAATTCCTGTGGATCCAGTCTCACCCCTGCCGCCCCGCCCCCAGTAGATTATAGAGCTTTCTTTAAAAGCTCCTGCCTTTTTAAAACTCTCTGGACTCTTTCCTTTTGGCCAAATTCTCTCTATTTCAGTGAGTTCAGAGAACTTGTGCTCATAAAAGAGCCTCCACCCTCAGAGGCCATCTTGGAGCAACTATCTGACTTCGGGGCTGGGAGTGGGGCCTGCAGCCTGGGAACTGACCTCTCACACCCTTGTCTTGGCAGTGCCACCCAGCCCTGGATGGGCAGCGCGGCAAGTGCTGGTGTGTGGACCGGAAGACAGGAGTGAAGCTTCCGGGGGGCCTGGAGCCGAAGGGGGAGCTGGACTGCCACCAGCTGGCTGACAGCTTCCGAGAGTGAGCCCTACCAGCATGCAGGGGGCTCAGTGCCCCCTGCTCCCCCTTCCCCTAGAGGCTGCAGAGCTGCCCTGGAGCCTGGGACTGAGTCCTAGCTCTGCCTCTGGCCAAGAAGTTTCCCTTGGGGTGTGTGTTTGTGTGTGTGTGTGTGTTTATGAGCATAGGTGTGCTCTTGGGGTGAGCCGGAGCCTGGGGGTGTCCTCTTTGAGCTTTGATAGCCTGAGAGGTCTGAGAGTGGCAATGGGGAGCCCTAATATGTTTCCAAATTGATCCTGGATTCATTCATTCATTCATTTGTTCATTCAGCCATCTAAAAACATTTATTGACTATGTATTACATGCCAACTCTAGTTTTCAGCCCTGGGGTCTCTTATTCTGACATCTTCTGATTTGGACATGTGGGGCCGCCTCCTAAGATGAACACAAATCTGGGAGAAGAGAAGTCTCATTCCCATAATCAGAGGAGGAAAGTAGACATGTACCTTGACCCCTCAATCTAGTCCAAGAGTGGAGGCCACAGGGAAGGTTTGGGGTAGCAGATGGCTCAGTAGTCAGAAGACCAGACTCACTTCCAAAGATAAAGCTTGCCAAGCTTCTCTTCCCTTCTTCCCCAGGTCCCTCCAGGAGGAAGGACCTGCAGAGGACCTACCTTTGGGTTGGGTGTTGTGCCATCTGCTTGGTTTCATGGCAACTGAGACCCTGCTATGAGGGAGGGAAGAGGGTCAGAGGTAGGGCTTCAGGACAGAGGGCTGGGTCAGTGAGGCCCATCTCTGTGCAGTCAGGCTCGGGGTAAAGAATGTGTGATTGGACTGTGTGTGCCTGATGGAGAAGGGGACCGGCATGCTGGGGGGTGAGGGACTTGCCTGGGGTCCTGCTTCTTTCCATTTGTAGTCAGCCATGAGGTCACAAAGATGACTCCATCCTTCAGTGGCTCACAGCGAGTGGCTCTGCTTCCCTCCCCACACCTCCTTTCCCTGTACTTCACTCCCCTATACTTTCCCAACCCTGGGCATTTTCTGGCTTGACTGGATGGAAGGAGATGGAGGGACCTACCAGTTGGCCACGATGTCTCGTCCCCCTTTTTTTTTTTTTTTTAACAAAACAGAACAAAACAAAACAAACCCTAGACTATTGTGTTTGGTTGACTTATTTATAATTAAACACAGGGATGTATCAGGGGTGGGGAGGCCTGTCCTACAGGGTAAAAGGACAGCGAAGGGTCAGCCAATTCCCCCTCCTCTCCCTGCAGTTTCTTCCTAGGGGGCCTCCTGGGGAAATAATGGCTTCTGAAGGGAGGGAGCCAGGATAGCCTTTCTGGGCCAGAACTACTTCTTGGATTAGCTGGTGTGTGAAGCTGGGGCATTTCCTAGGGTATAGGGCAGATTGGGTTTTCATCTGGGCTAGATTTGTTAATTTAGTGGGAGGAGGAACTGCCCTGAAGTTGGGGGAAGGGGGTAAACTTTCCTCCACATTCCACTGCTTGGCCTGCCTGGATTCCTGACTGGGGGTTGTGCTGAGATTTGATTCTGAGGGTTGGGGAGCGGGGCTCATCTTTGATCTTGCTGTCCTGGGCACACCAGGTAGTGAGCTTTGGGTGCCAGCCCCCAAATGGGTGCCTATGTGGTATGTCTGGATTTCTGGTCATTTCCTAGTGTCCCTCCACCTCCCCTACCTCAGTGCCAGGTACTGATTTCTTGGGTGGGGCCCTCTTCCTGGGGGGTCACGGGCAGCCTGGTGACCCTGCACACTGAGTTGCTGCACTGTGGGGCAGTGCCCTCCTGTCGGGCAGTCTCCTGGATTCCCAGTCCTCCTCATTTCATTGGCCCCTGATGTGCTGGCACCTGTGCTGTCTGCAGTTTGAGTCTGGGGCTGCAATCCTCATTCATCTCTCTAGCTCTGACTTGGTGGTAGAGCAGCAGAAGATAAAGTACAAAGCGACTCTGAGGTTTGCTCTCTCAGCCCCCCAACTACTCTTCATAAAGTCCCCTATTTCCAGGGCCAAGGCCAAGGCATGTTGGGGTAGGAGATGGGTGTAGGCTGCCAAATATAGAGAAAGTATCTCTTTAGATCCCCCTTGTCTCCAGCCTTCCATCTCAATGCTCTGACCTTGCACCCTTGGCAGCAGGTGGTAGGTGGCCCTTTCCCTTTCATGAGCCTCCAGAAAAAGCAGGGCCTGCTTGGGAAGTAGCTGCATATATGGATGTACCTTTGTGACATAAGTATACTTATGGCCTGTGTGCATGTGTGTGGATATAGCAAAGTGATACCTGAAATGTGCGTGAGAGTACCGGCTCTTACAGGGCATGTGTACCTGGTCTGGGTGTGTGTCGATGATTGCATTTGTGTGATGAGTCTTTACATGGGCTGTATGAATCTGAGTGGAGCGTGAGGTGAGGAGAGAGGGAATGAAAATTAGGAGTATTTATTTCACTCCAGGTTGTGAATGAGTTACCCTCTCTCACTAGGTATCCCCACTACAGGGTTTGTGGGGAGCTGTCTAGTGTCAGAGAAGAGAGGATGTGCACAGTGGGAGGGGGAGTTCCGCACCCCACAGAGACACTGCCCTTCACTCCTGGCGCTTGCCCCCATGATCCTGGAGCCATGTCCTAGGTTGAAAAAGAAGGAAATAAAAGCAGCTTGCTATCAATGTGGACACCCTCCTGGGCAACGTGGACCGTCCTGGGCAGTATCACAGTGGGGAAAACCGGGCTCCAGGGTGGACTTGCTGGCCTGGTTTGCACCTAGGCCCTCCTACAACAGTCTCCAGATACCCTCAAATTCTCACTCCAGTTGCCACAGGGTCGTCAGCATCTCTGGCAGAGGTAGAAAGGAGGAGGTGGCAAAGACCAAACTGTTATGTCCTGGTGGGGCCACCGTACCTAGCTAAACTTAAAATGACAGCCCTGGAATACTCTGCCCTACCTCCCCACAAAATGGCATCCCCCCTACTGTGGTTTGAAGCAGGGAGGGTGGGGGCGCCCCTCCAGATCCCTTAGCTCATTGGTGTTGATCCACATTAGGCATTTGGTTTCCATTTCCCAGCTCATTAGTGGAGAGCAAGACCCGATGTGGGCTGGGGGCTGGGTTTTCCATTGTCAAGAAGGCAGCGTGGGAGTAGGGAGAAAAATAATGGAGGCTGCGGCTGACTCCAGTATTGAATTCAGCTGGGGGACTGGAGAGCTGACCGAGCTTCCCAGCCCCTCCTCTAATCAGAGCTCTGAGGCTCCAGCCACTGCTATAGCTTCAACTCCTTCCAGGAAAAGGTCGCTTGTCTCAATCCCTGTGCCTCTTAGGCCAGATCCGCCATCAAGCTGCTCCAGGAATGTTATGAGGCATGCAGGACTTGGGGCGCCTGCCTGGCCCCCCTTCCTGGGGGCGATGTGGCTGTGTGGTAAATGACCCTGAAACATTCCCAGCCAGAGAAACTCTCTGCATTCCAGACCCCTATGGCAATGTCACCTCTGACCAAGAGAGAAAATCAAGACGCTGTGGTTGGACGGAGCTGGGAGGCAGGCTGGCAGCTGGGAGGTCCAGTCCTCACTGGGAAGAGGGGAGGATGGGGTTGGTGAGGAGTCAGGGGAGAGGGTCAAAGGGGAGGAAGCACATTCAGGGTGGGGAGTTAATAGGAACAGTAAGTGGAGACAATGGGCCCCTTTGGGCACACTCACAGTGGCGGGGAGCAGACGCCACTCCAGCCAGCCACGGGTCTAATTAGATCTTCACTGTCAGGGTGACCTGTTCCTTTATATCTGAGGCCTCAGGGGTTGTGGAGGGTTGGGGTCGGGGAGTAGAAGGGAGTGGAGGGGAGTAGAAGAGGGTGGCGTAGCAGATAATTAGAAACATGCCTTACTGAGTGAGCAGGCACCACCAGGACCACCTCTCTCCTCACTGACCCCCTGTCTTCGCCAAGTCTCCACCTTCTTCCCGGGACCTGGATAATTCTAGCCAGACCAGAGGAGGGGCTGCTGGGGCCTGAGAGTAGAAACCCAGTGGGACTGGCTTCCTGGACCTTACATACTCTCTAAAGTGCAAACAGCATACTTTCGCCATGCGATGGTATTTAATTACACATAAAAACAGAGCCATTAAACTGAAATTAAACCCTTGTTGGAATCACTTAATTCAGGGCATGACAAATTGCTTTCAGTGGAGGCAGCCGTGAAGCCCCCCAAGGCAGAGATGGAGATTAGCAGCGTCCTGGGCTGGCTGGGTCCCCTCCTCCCTTGGCCCCTTTGCTAGCTCTAAATTCTGAAACTGGGGTCAGAACATTCTTTCTAAAGACCACCCAAGCCAAGGGGAAACCTTTAGGTTTATACAGGATGATGGGAATGGAGGGTTGGGGAACCACAGAATCACTGCCCAACCCAGTTTTACACAACCAGTCTGTTTTATCCACAGGGAAGTAGAGGCCCAGGAGCCAAGGTCAATCAGAGGCAGGATTAGAACCCTGGCACCAAGCCATGACTAGGGAGGCTGTTTTTTTCAGGCTTGTATCGTTTTACCCTGGGCCTGGAAACAGAGGCTGGGGCTGGGAGGGTGAGGGTTGGAGAACCAGAGCAGGCCCGGGTCAGGGAGGGTAGATTTCTCCAGAACTGGACACATACCTGGTCCAAGTCTGGCGACAGTAGGGAAGGCAAAATGGTGGCCATGGGGCATGGGCCGCTGAGGCAGCCTTGACCTCCTGGAGGGCAGCTGGGTGCCCAGACTCTGGAATCAAACAGACCTGGTCGCTTACCACCTGGGTGAGGTTAGGCAGGTAAGACCTTTCACTCCGGTGAGCCTCAGTTTCCCCATCTGTTAAATGAGGGTGGAAATTCCTACCTACAGTGTGCCTATGAAGACTAGTGGGCAGAACACCTGAACAGGGCTTGGGCCAAGTTCAGTAAGTGGTGCCATTAGACTTCCTCCTCAGGACCTCCGGTTCCCCATTTGTGATAAGGTCCAGCTGGAACCTTTTGGTTTCTAGGACCTTCATTTGCTCCGAGTCTCTGTGTTTGCAGCCCGTTTTCCTCCCTCCAGCTTCCTTCTCTCCTTCAGTTTCCCTCATCTCCTCTGTGGTCTGGACGTCTATGAACAGACATCTGTGATTAGACTGTTGGGCAGGCAAAGGAAGATTTCTCTGCCTCACCTAGACTTCTGGTGGCTGTGTATGAGGTCTATCAGGAGGTGAAGGTGACCAACAGGACAGGGGCTGCACTCTGGGGAAGGCTGCTGGGGCCCACAATGAGGCTGCGGCCTCCCTCCCCCAAGTGCCTTCCACGATCCGGGAACCTGCTCTCTTGATTAAAACCAGATGGGTCTGCCGTGGCTGGAGGTCTGTTTCAGCAGTCCACTCACTCAACGTCCTCCCTCCGGAGGGGGAAGGACTAAGGAGAAGCGGAGGTGTGTGTGGGGGGCTTTCTCTTCCTTTGCCTTCTCCCTACTCTCCAGGCTATTAGCCTGCGAACTCCTCTGTTAACCACGGAGGGTCATGGTGGGGTGGTGGCCGGCGGAGGACAAGTCTCGCACTGAGCCTTGGGTGGGAATCTTCCACCTGAGAACCACCTCCCCACCTCCACGTGATGCTCAGATGTAGGTTGCCAAGTAGGGGCTGACTGTGCCTACCCCCTGTCTCCTGCAGAGGCCTCAAGGTCATTCCCCTCACTCTTGGCCTCCTTGGCCTTGATAGACAGAGGCGTTATTTTGTGCTGGGGGTTGGGGTAGAAGGATTGGGGCTGGGCTGAGGCCCAGGGTTCCCGTCATTTTAGGCCTGGCAGCTACCCGGCTGCAGATGGCTCCCCCGCCAGCCTGGCGGCCAGCACAAATGCTTTACAGCTGTACCTCTCTGGATCGGCTTGCCTTTCAGTCTAGAGACAGACGTGGGGAGCCCGGGGGCCTCGGAGGGGCACACATGGAGAGCTGGGGTAGGTGGGGGACAGGCCAAGACAGCTGATGGCCGAGAGACTGAGAAAGACAAGGAAACTCGAAGCCCCTGAAAAAGTTGGAGTGGGGGCTTCCTGAGGGAGGATCATGTTGGGGGGCGGGGTGCTGCCTGGCAGGGCCAAGGCTCAGGGGCCTGGTCTCTGAGCAGAGCCAGGAGCTTCTAAGTTTGAGCAGCAGGGAGGGGAGCCCAGTCTTGTCTCCGCCCAGGGGAAATTGGACCAGACTGCTCAGGAAATAAATTAAATTTTCCAGCATCATGGAAGGTTAGTCGGACAATAGAGGTTTTTTCTCCCCCCTAAAAACACATAAGAAAAAAAAAGAAAAAGCCCAATTGCCTTTGGCTGAGCTGTTTCCCAACTTCATTTCTCAGCCTCAGTTCAAGGCTTCTCATTCAAAGTGACATGTGACTGTTCGGTGACCCTTGGCCTGATCGCAGTCTGAGGGGTCAGGCCAGGCCAGCCTGAACTGTGCTCCCAGGATCTGTGACCACCCCCACTTCCAAAAGCCCTGGGCAGGCCTGGTCCCATGCAACGAGGGAGGGGCTGTGGTAAAAACAAAAACCCTTCCCAAAAGAGATTTCGAATTTAGGGGTGTGAGAGTCCTAAATCCCAGGCAGTAGGCCCAGAGGGGTTTTTGAGTAAGTGGACCTTAAAAGTTTTGGAGGAGGGGTGGGGGAGTTTGCCTATAAAATGCAATCTACCTTGCAAACCCTGCAGGGGACTTTCCTGGGACTCCAATGAGAGGAGATGGCCCTGCATACTGGGGAAGGGTCAACCTCCAGTTGCACTCTCTGCAGATGGTGGCCTTGTGGGGCACTCTGGTGGCTTGCAGAGGTTTCTGGGTACTGGCAGAGGAAGGGTTAGCACAATTCAAAGTCGAGGGCAGACCCAGAGTTGGGGAAGAGCAGAAGTTGCCAGGAGGCAGATCCCGTTTCTGGGGTGGGAAGTAAGCAGGAGGAAAGACCACACAAGAAGCTTTGGGGAGAGCAAGGCAGTATCTTGGCTGGCGAGGGGTATGTGTGTGGAAGGGAGGTTGGGGGTGGAGGAGAGGGGGTGGCTTTCATTTGGTGGCTGAGAAAGGTCACTCCCAAGAAGACCAGGTCTGGGAGTGGCCTCCAAGATCTTCTCCAGCTCACCCATTACATAGATGGGAAACCAAGGCTCAGATGGGTCTGTTTCTGTGCTGGTCTGAAGGCAAGAACAAGCTGACGGTCGAAGCAGATTAGAACTCAGGGCACTGTTCTTTTCACACCATCTCTCAGTGGGTTCAAGGCGCGGGGGTGGGGGATGTCTTTGGGCACCCAAATGGAATGACTCTTCAGGCATCAGAAAGGGGAAGCTAAGTAAGGGTTATCGTTTGGAAGAAAGGAAGGAGGACCTGCTGGGAGATTCTGGGTGGAAGATTACAAAGGAAGATGTATCACCTTCCAGGCAAAAAGTGGGAGAGGTGATTTTGTCAACATCCGGAGCAGCCTGAGGCTAGGGACCAGTGTGCGTTAGGGACCTAATACCTGATGGGAGAAGAGAGGTTTGGCAGAGACCCCTATCCTGGTGTACATGGAGAGGATAGGGGATTGGACTGATGACTTCTGGTTCAATAAGCTCCAAATGTCATCATTATTATCATTACCTTGGGAATGGGTCCAGATTGCCTGGGTTCAAATCTCACTCCATCACTTATTATGGTTGGACCCCAGAAAATTCACTTAATCGCCAAATCCACAGTGCCATGTCCATCAAATAAGGATAAATGAGGATAAATACTTAGCTATGGTGATTGTCAAGAGTAAATGAGATAATGTATGGCAAAGCTTCTAACAAATACTACTGCAGGCCCAATGTGTGTCAGGTGCTGTTTTAGTTGCTGTGGACTCAGGGTGAACAAGATGAGGCATTTTTCTCTTGAGCTCTCATTCCAGTGGCATGTATCCCCATGTATATATATTAGGTGCTCCATGAAAGATTGATGTGAATGCTACTCTTCGCATAACAAGCATTTATATTACACAGGCCACGAAGTGCATTCATGTCTAGTGTGTCTTTAGGCTTTCCATAACTTTTATTTTATGTGGGAAAATGAGGCTCAATATTCAGCAGCTAGTCAATGGCAGAGGGACCTACCACCCAGATCTGTCTGACCACTTCGGCTTCTAATTCTTGATGCAGAATAGAGAATTAGTGTGTGTGTGTGTGTGTGTGTGTGTGTGTGTGTGTGTGTGTGTGTGTGAGAGTGAGGTGATCTAGGGAAAGATATGTCCCATCTCGATGTTCATAGGGTGTCAAATCTAATGCTATGCAGAAGAGAGTATGTCTCCTGGGGCACAGGTGGACCTCTCCCACACCTCCTGGCCAGCCCTGCTGTGCCCCATTTGGCACAGTTCTCATGGGAACTTAGCATATATTTAGTGAATGAATGAATGAATGAATAAGTGAGTGGCACTCTTCCTTCTCCTTGCCCTCATTTTCTCTCTGGTTCCCTCCTCCTGGCTTGTCTCCCTCCTGGCTTGTCTCCCTCCTCGACGGGCCTGCTCAAAGCCAAGATACACTTGTACCCATGGACAAGATTCAGCTGGGGAGCGGTAAAGGTTGAGACACCTTCCAGAAAACAGAGTTATAATACAAGCCCCTGGTTGGCTCCAAGGGCCGAGAGTCAGGAAGAAGGAGGTCTGCTTCGCTGGGGCTGAGGGCCCAGCCCGGCCAGCCCTGGGGCACAGTGAAGGTGGGGAGATAAGCAAGGAGGATGGGTGCTATGGATTTAACTGTGTCTTCCCAAATCACATGTTGAAGCCCTAACCCCAAGCGTGACTGTATTTAGTGACAGGACTTTTAGGAGGTAATCCAGGATAACTGAGGTCATAAGGGTAGGGTCCTGGCCTGTAGGACTGGTGGCCTTATAAGAAGAAGAGAGAGCTCTGTTTCCAGGACATGCACCAAGGAAATCCCATGTGAACGAATGGTGAGAAGATGGCTGTCCTCAAGCCAAGAAGAGAGCTCTCGCCAGAACCCAGCCATGCTGGCACCCTGATCTCAAACTTCAGGCTCCAGAAGTATAATAAAATAAATGTCTGTTGTTTAAGCTACCCAGTCTATTATATTTTTGTATGGCAGCCTGAGTAGTCTAATACAAGGAGAAATGGCAGCCCCCGGTCTCACTCTTTCCCACATGGGTCCTCTAAGCTCGGACAGAACCAAGGACCCAGCCAAGATCAAGTAGGCTCCTGCCCCATCCTGTCTTGGGAAGAGAGCCCTTCTTCTTAAGCGTTTTTCCAATCTGTAAAATGGGATAAATATATAAATGTGCCTCATATTGCATTTAGCACCTAGGAACACCTCTCCTGCCTTATGAAAGTTGGTCTCTCCCCTTCTTTGCATGCTAAACTCCTATTCGTCCTTGAGGATCCAGCTCAGATGTTACCTCCTTGGTAACATTGCCCTCATTCCCTCCAAATGGGTAAAGCCTCTCTTCCCTGTTTCTACCCTTTCTGCCAGCCCTGCGTGGCATTTACAGTCTCTGTTATAACATTGTTGTGTTTACGTGTTTTCCTGGCTCATGTGAACAAAGCATGCAGCCAGAAAACATCTGTTGCATGGATCAAGGTACCAATCTCTGGGTTGGGCACTGCTAGCCTTGCCCTGGTTCCAAGCCCTCAGCCTACTGGATGGCATGAGAGATAAGGACAGGAGGTCAGGGATGAAAGAGCAGAGGTGAGCAGCCTTGATCCTCAGTGGGAGATGAGTGTGGGGGAGGTGGTGAGATGGGAGGTCACTCTATAGCCAGAGAAGAGGAAGGGTTCAGGGGGCATGGGAATCTGAGTCTTGAAAAATGATTGGCAGTGCAGGGGGCTGCCCTCTTTCCTTCCCGTCAACTCCAGTAGCAGCTGGGCTTTGCTGTAGGTCCAGCCACTTGGAACAAAGGGGCGAGGGAATTAAATGGGAAAAGAGAGAGGGGGAGGGTTTTCTTGTAAAGAGGAAGAGGATGGGTTTGTATATGGGTGGGTGGAGAAGGTATGATGAGGAGAAAGCTGATGAGGGAAAAATGAAACTTGGAGAGAGGAAGTGAGGGAGGGCTGAATGGGCAGTTGTGAGTGTGCAGAGAGAAGGATGGAGAAGGAGATGGGGAGGGATGGAAACTTAGAGAAGTGACATTGGAGAGGGTACTCACAAGGGAGGCTTAAGACCAAGGGCAAGGCCTGGAACCTCCTGGAGAGAACACTCCTGGGTGTCCCTGTGCGGGTGTGAAGAGCCTGGCTTGGTGGCTGTCCTTCCTTCACTCTGCCCTCCAACCCTCCCACCCTTGTTGAGTTGGCTGCTTTGCCCATCCTGTCTAGTCAAGTCCAAGTCAAGTTCTCTATTAAATCTTCCTGGAAGAAAGATGAGCTCCTGCTAATGCAGCAGAGATTTTTAGCTTCCACAGACTTTGTCCATGGCCAGGCTGAGGCGGGCAGGGGTGGGGGCTGGAATTGCAGTTTGCTAGTGGGGGAGGAGGCAGGGGCTATTCAAGGCCATCGGGTGGGGTTTCTTTACATGCCTTCCAGGGTAGCCCCTGCTACTGGCTCCCACAGTTCAGCCCAAACGTAAGCCCAGCTCTCCCCTTCCTAAGGCTTGTTAGGAAAGCAGATGCCCCTGCAGCCCCCTCCGGTACCACCTGGCAAGACCTGGACTGCCAGCGGCAGAAGCCAGGCTCGAGCTCCCCAGGCCCAGGGCGGGGCGATGAAGCCTTTGTTCATTTCTCTAGGGCTGACCTGGCAGCTCAAGGCATCTGGGTTCAAGGACTCTTCCAGACTCTTCTTGAGCTGCCCATGTTTCACTTGCCTCTTCTCGTCGTTCAGGGAGCCCAAGTGAGACCTTGGAACACATGAGGGGTGCCACACATACTTACCTTTAGCTCGGGACATGGGACACCCCAACCCTCTGTCTTCTCGGCAGAGTGGCAGGGAGGAGATCATGAACAGATGTGTCAGACGTGTGGGGGGACATGGCATGGTTTAGTGATGGTTACGAAGTGGAAGCCAGCTGTGGCCAGGGGTGTGGGAGGGAGTGTGGCACTTGGGTGTTCTCTAAGACACAGCCACCACCTCCTGACTCAGGTCCCTTCTCTTCAGGTCTCCATCGCTGAGGGGACAGCCCTGAATGCCTCAGAAGCAATCGTTGTGCAAAGATAGACACTTTATTTTCTGTGGTGAGAGCTACACAGGCACCCATGGGTGTATGGAGGGCTCTCTGAGCCCCCAGGCTGTGACCTTGAGAACCTTGTCGAGTATTCTGCAGTCTCTGGGGTGAAGCTGTCTGGGTGGGCTGGGTAGGCTGTCTCAGCCGGTCCTGTCAGCCCAGGGCCTCTTTAGCCCGGTTTCCTGAGTTGAAATCATAATCCATCAGGCCCAATTTTGGCCAAAGACAGTGATGCTCTGGCAGGGCCTGCAGCTGGGAGAGGGCAGGCACTTGCTCCTCAAAGAACTAAACTGGGCTTCTTCTCTGAGCTTTGCTTTCCACACTCACAGTGTGGTTTCCTTAGGGCCCCAAGTCTGCCAGACAAACTATTCCAGCTTCTAGGGGTGGGAGTGGGGGTGGAGCGGGAAAGATCCCCCTCCTCCCAGCTACTCCAGGCCTCTTGGGATGGCTGCCAGTTTGCATTCCTGACTCTCTGCTGCCCCCCTGTGTCTTCAGGGCTAGTTGACACTAGAGAGCTGTGTGGGGGTGGGGGGGAAGGACACAGCAAGAAGAGCTGAGGCAGAACCCTGAGAGCTGGCCCTTGTGTCTGCTCTGGAGAGCAGGGGTCTCACAGTTCCCACCGAGATGTAGGTTACACAAGCAACGCTATGGCAGTTGTGACACCAGCTGGAGGACCCTCGCCTACCAGAAAAATAAAAGATGGGACTGACACTCCTTTGTAATGGAGGGGATTAGACATCAAGAACACGAGGACAGCTAGGTTGTCTCCGACCTTGGGGGCAAGTTATCCTTTGCTAAGCTGCCCCAGCAAGCCTGGCCACGTTGGCCTGAAGAACCCAAGGCAGGGGATTTAGTTTTGTCCTGGAAATAGCTGCCCAAGAAGCCATCAGGGAAGTGGGGAAAAGAAGGGATATGGAGGGAAAGAGAGTAGTCCATCTCTCCTTTGGTCCTCAATCCTTGCATGACATCTGCTCCTAGGCTTGCCTTGGGCCAGGGCTCCATGGATCCCAACCCAGCAGCTACTGTTTGCCATGAAACAGGGTCACAGGTCACTAGCTCAGCCTGCCGTGTCAGTAGTGTCCAGACTGATGGAGTCAGGGGTCCTCAGAGGTTGCTTTCATGGAGGGTCCTGAGATGTTTCCGAATCACGGGAGCTTGTTCAGATGTCTACCAAAGTCTGAGAAGAACAGCTGATACTGTCTATTGACCTCCTTTTAAGGCTGAGGAAACTGAGGCCTAAGGGGGTCTGGATGAAGGTCACTGCTGAAGGTTGTAGTGGGTTCAAGTGTTTCAACTTAGTACCATTCTCCTTTGGTCCAATACATTGGTCCATCAGTGTGGCTACAGGCCCTTGTTTAGGGGGTGTAGGGTTCCTGGGCAAACCCCTCGAGATATCTGGAAAGTGTGCAGGAAGCTCCCTGCTACATCCTTTCTGTGTCCTGCAGCAGAGTACCCACCAGGCTGATGACCTGCGAGACTGGCTGGACCGTGTCATATTCCGCGAAGAGGTGGCACACATTCTCTTGTGATTCAGTCTGGCTCTTGGCCACGAACCCAAAGATCCTGGTGGGAGAAGGCAGCATGAGAGGCAAGACCAGGTAGGAGAGGGAAACTCAGCCCACAGTGCTCCTCCCTACCCCTTCCCTAGCCAAGTGGCTCCAGCACCTCATTATCATCGGAGGGGCTATGTGCCTGCCTCCCCTCTGGGACTGGGAGATCCCTGAGTGCAAGATCTGAGTTTTCCTCATTTTGGATGGAGCTCTCTGAACAGGGCTTCTGTATCCCCCATCAGAGTGAGGAAAGCAAGGATGTGTCTTGGCCATCAGACTGGGGCCTCCCCACAGGTTAAAGCTCCTTGAGGTCAGAGTCTGTGGCTCCCCTATCAGGCAGGAGGCTTCCTGAGGAGCAGGGCCCAACTCCTTCCCCACGTTGTGCCCAGGGCCCTGCCTCAGGGAGACTGGCTGGGTGGATGGGAAGGTCTTACCAGGAGGGCTTACGGTACTTCTGCCACCTGTGGGAAAGAAGCATAGACAGCAGTGAGTGCTGAGGCTTTGATCCATGCCACTGCACTCTGGCTGAGCAGCAGGGAGAATGACAAGCTATGTCCCCACCCCTGCTATGCCCCACCCACCCCTCGCCCCTCCTTCTGTTGCTCCTGGCCCCTTGAAGATCATAGGTCCTGTCTGTGATCCCATCCCAGAGCCAGCAGGACACCTAGGTGGGCGGCTAGGCCCTGGACAGTCTTCTTTGTTTGGCCCAGACTTGAACTTACTTTCGTTGCTCTGGGTCCATGCCACAGAAGCGGAGGGTGCTGAGGGGGTAATGGCGCCGGAAAAATACCCTGGGAAAAGGCAGGAGAGAAGGGGAGCTGGTGAGAGCCCACCCCAGGGTCATGCCCTCCTCCATCATCTCCAGCTTGGTACCTTCTGAGAAGCCTCCCAGCGGGAGGCTTTACAGCCTGCCATTTACCTTTCCACATGTGCCTTGGGGCACATGTTTGCACTTATTTCATGAGTGCATCTGCTACACATTGGGGTCTTCTAGCCCCTCCCCGCCCTCTGCCCACCACATCATTTAACTATTTGGGGATAGAAATTATTTCTTGGTCATTTGTTGTTCTTCCAGCCTAGAACCAGGCTCCTGCTAGACTGAATTTCTGAGCCCCAGGAAGGAGCCACCTCATCCCACAGTGTCCCACTGGTTAGCCAGAGTCTGGCTGACAGAAGATGTTTCATCAGTAGGTGCAGACTCAATCAGTGCCCAGTGAATACTGGTTGATTCCATCTCCACTGGTCACAGTGAAGGGGGACTTTGAGAGGAGGTCATTGAAATAAGGCTTGAAAAAGGCCAGGAACTTGCCTGGTGTCACTTAGCACATTGCTGAACCTGTTGGGTCCAGGACACTGAACTCTGCTTTCATCATTGGTCCATAGCCATCTTGGCCAATGGACCAGTTCAGCCTGCCCAGCCCTGCAGCCCTTGGGGCAAGGGAAGGGTCTTACTTCCTCTGGACGTCAGTCAGGGTGATGCCCTGTTCAGTGACTTTGAAGTGGACCACTGTGGGTGTGGGGAGAACGTCCCTCTCCAAGATGGTCGAGATGGCCTTCTGCACGGCCAGGGCTCCAGTCAGGGTCTCCATACTCACGGAGCTCAGGTACAGGGCGTGGCAGCCTGTGGGATGCAGATATTGCACTAGAGCCTGACCGGGACCCACGGGAGGTCACCCAGGCCCTGGTCCTTCCTCCACCCAGAGCCAGGGGACGGGGCAGTCTTCCTTCTTCAGGAATCCAGTGGGGCCCTCCACCCCCAAACCCCCACCCTGTGGGTCTTGATTCATTGTTGAGAGAAAGGAAAGAAGATAACGGGGAGGGGCTGTTATTCCCGGGGGTAGAGTAGGAACAGTCACTCAGACAAGGGTTGATCTGTGCCTGGCTTCTGGACATCAGGAAGAGGGACCTTTCTTCTGTAGAAACCCCTGGGACTCAGACCCGACACCCCACAGAGGATACCAGACCCAGAGACCACCTTGAGAACAGGTAGTTCAGATCCAGAGAGCCACCATCGTGGCTTGTGTGTGTAGAATGGGGTATAAGCCTGGCCGACCCCTCCTCTCTCTCTCCCTCTCCTCTCCCCCTTCACTCCCTCCCTGCAGGCTCTCCTCTCTTGTGAAGGGGAGGAATATAGTACCTTGTTAAAGATGAAGAAATAAGGCTGTGATGGGGAACACATGTGGACGTATGCGTGTGTGCACGTGTGCAGGACTAGGAGGTGCTCTCGGGAGGCACAGTCAAGACTAGAGTGTCCCCTGTACCACTCACCTGCTGATTTCTTTAGGCAGGAGGCTCTGCCATCTGCAGAGGGGTCTGAGGTCCCATCTCTACTTCCCAATTCTGAACCAAAGTAAAGGAACAGACCCCCGGGGGGGGCGGGGGTGGAGTGAGTAGACCCCTCTCATAGGAACAGGCCTCATTAATCCCTTTGAACATCTCCCACCTCAGTCCACACCTTCAGGAGGTGACTGGGCTGAGAAACCAGGTATGATTATTGTCATTAGGCAAATGGGGGCATTTTGGGCTCCCCAGTGACCAGCTTGCAAGACTTTTGATCCCTCCTTTTCCTCCTCACTGCTCCAGCCCCTGGACTGCCATAGAGGCCCCTGACCTCCTAACTTCTCTGGGACCTTACCCCAAAACCAAGCCTTTCTTTGCAGAAAGTAGGGAGACTCTCTCAGTCACTCCACCAGGGACTCCCCCTGCCCTTGCCTCTTCTCCCAGAACCTCCCCCCTCGCTGCTCCTCCTGCACATCTGAGATGACCTGCTCCATTTGGGGGTGTAGCTAGGTTGTAAGCTCTGGATGGGGCTTTCTGATCTGGGCTTGAGGTCTGACTCTGGGTGTCTTTGGGTGAGTTACTTAACCCCTCGAACCCTGTTCTTCTTATCTGTGAAATGGGGATAACAGCAACATCTACTTCACATGGTTGCAGTGAGCTATGAATAAATGAGGGCATGCCCAATAAATATTGTACCAGGAAGAAAAAAAAATCCTCCCATTACTGGCTGATTTATGCTCCTTTCATCCTCTCAGAGAAGGCTACTATTTATCCAACATCTATTCTGTGCCAGGCATCGTGCTAGGAGCCTTCCACGAGTTATCTCATTTAATCCCTATACCAGTCCTATAAGTAGGTATGATGATGGCTGTCCCCATTTCATAGATGGGGAAACTGAGGCTCAGAGAGGTCGACATTTCTCAGATTCTCACAGCTAGGAAGCAGAGATGTTGACAGACCTTAGAGCATGTACTTTTAACTAAAATAATTCATAAATAATCCACTAGGAGCCTCTCTAGTGAGAACAAACAGACCCGGTGCTTGGCTGTTGCGTCCTTGGGGCCCAGACCCACCTTTCTGCGGGATGGAGAGTTTGCAGGGCAGGGCCAGGGCCATGATGGAATGCTGGCATACAAAGGCAGAGAGGCTTCCTGCCAAAAAATGGGCAGCCCTGCGTGAGAAGGCCTTCCTAGACCACCCTCCTGGCCCATGGGGATGGGCTCACCCACGGGCCTGACGGCCGGAGGGGCTCACCGAAATAGGGCTCCTCATCTGCTCCTTTGAGATGCACTCCTTTGGCGGAAGACTCGATGAGGAAGTGGCGGATGAGGTCACGGCTCTCCTCGCCTGGACAGAGGAGAGAGAAAGCGTGCATGTGGACAGAAGCTCCAGAGCCCAGTGAGAGCCACACCTGACCTGCCTCTTCCGGGTCCATCCAGAGGTTAACTTGCTCATCCTCCTGCCTCTGGGTGAGACTGTAGGAATTTTATCTCCAAGGCTTCCCACAAAGGAGTTGCCCACACTTTGGCTCGAAGCCTTCTGCGTCCAGTAACTCTCCCTTCAGGAAACCTTTCTCTTGATCTCAAGAGCTTTCAGGGATGGTTCCCAACTGTTTAGATCAAATCTCAACTCTTTGGTATGGTTTCTTTCTCTCTCTCCCTCTACTTATGCTCTCCCAGGTGCTATTTTCTCCACCAGATGGTCCCTGCTGGAGCCAGGCTGGCCTGGGAGGGTGAATAATACCTTCTGCCCCTTTCCCACCAGCACACAGCTTCCTCCTCTCTTTGGGCTCATTGGCAAGGCTTCCTTGGTAATCAACACCTCCCCAGAAGTCACTTTCTTATGTAGACCAAGAGGTATAGAGCAGAGAACTTGAGGTTGGGTTTTCACTCTCTCTCTGTCATTTACTTGCTCTGGGGTGTCACCTGGTAACTCTTGACACCTCAGTTACCTCATTTGTTTGTTGCATGAGAGCTGCAGTCTTGGGGTTTAGTGGGGGGCGGGGGTGCTGTGATTCAGGTACCTTATACTGTAATGATCTGTTTTTATCTTTTATCTCAGTGAGGTATCCTGGTTCCTTCCTCAGTGCCCCATAAAGGTGTGTTGTGTGTGTGAGACCACAGGAAAGCATGTGATGAGCTGTCACACGTGTGATAAACTAACACACACATGTTATTCTATTAGGTTCCTTCATAATAAATCTGGTCTGGAGAGAGATGGGCACTCAGAAGAGAGCAACCTGGAAAAGGCTTGGGACCTTCCTCCTCCTCTTCCCACCATGAGAGTAGAGCAGGGAATTTGGGGACTTGGGCAGGTGGACACAGCTCAGCCTTACTGTGAAAGGAGTTTCTCACAGAGCATTGATGCTGAAGGACAGCTGGGAGAGCACTGATGTGGACCCTCCTTCCAGGAGTTGTTATTGGTCTGGCCCAAGGTCACCCTGCAAGCTAGCAGAAGAGCTGGGACTAGAACCCACCACACCCTGTTGCCTCTGAGAGGCCTTGAGTGAGGACAGAGACAGGTGCATACCTGATCGGTTCTGGGCAGGTTCAGGGACCTCCTTCACCTTCAAGGCAAGGCCGAAGGAGCCTCGATATGAAGAGCTGTCCCTCACAACGAAAGTCCCTGGTTCCTCCTTCCTCAGCAGCTCGATTGCTGGAACAATTCAGAGACAGTTACCGCCCCACCTGGACATCCTCTGTCCCCCTACCCTTATAGGGTCTTCATAGAACAGATGTAACAGAATCACCTTTTGTGCCCAAGAAGTCCTTTCTATTATCTAATCTCTACCATTCCCGCTGCAGTCCCTATTTTCTTGGGTCATGAGGTCCGCAGGACAACCCCCTTCCCTGGACCTTCTGTTTGCCAGTCCTTCCTCTGCCGTGACCCAGAGTCCCAACTGCAGAACCCAGACCTGATTCCTGAATCACTCATCCCCTGAAACATAACGCTTCCTTTTACCTTGTTCTCGGGTGATGTTTGGCTTAAACCAGTATTTTGAAGTATCCATCACAAACTTCATGGTGGGCTGCATGTCCTTGGCAGGACCTGCAGACAGACAGAGAGGGGAGACCCTGTAGGCTGGACAGAAGGGAGTTGAGAGACCCTTCCCACCTACTTCCTAGTAGTCCTATTCAACCCACCCTCTTCTACCCCAACCCCATTGTATCTATAACTGTCTAAAGAGGCAAAATCCAACAGAAGAATTCAGGGCTTAGGAGTCTCCCCTCTGATTTATTCTGGCAATGAATCAGAAACAGATAAAAATCTCAGTTTAATGAGAACAGTTTCTCATATCTAGTAATGCCTGGTGGGGACTGAAATAAGGGATTCTGAGATCCACCGTTTCTTTGATTTCACACTCTTGTCCCCCTTGATGATTCTATGAGTTCCTTAGGGGTATCTTCAGTTTCCAAAAGAAAACAAAAGAAAAAGGTGAAGGAAAGGAAAACAGCATTTCTGGGCAGTGTGCTCAGAGATCAGGAGAGGGGAAGCTTGACTTTGACTTGGGACAAATGTTCCACTCCTGAAGCCCAGAGTTTTTTGGTTCCACTCCTGAACTAAAAAACTTTTAAGGATCTTTAGTATTCCAATAGTTTATTAAGTTACAATGGATTTTCTTGTGGGAATATTTTGCAGAATCTGATGAGATCCCAGGGTATAATTAGTGATATCCTCGGGCATCACCAAATCAAGATGGGACTATCCTCAGGCTAAGGAAATGTGCTCTTTGAGATGCCTGAATGCTCATATTCCTGGTCCCTAAGGTAGGGAGCAGTAGTTCTTAATTTCAGCATCTTGAAAAGGTGTGCTACGGCCAGTGGAGAGTAACTCATAAAAACTGTACTAAAATCTGCAGATGATTTGTCCTAGGAAAATGGCCAGAGCAGATTCAAAGGCATATGTGCCACTTTTCTCTTATTTGCATTGATGTGGCTTTGTGAGTGGGAGTGAGCAGCAGACCAGAGTTAGCATTTCACCCCTCCCCCACACCAGCCAGCCACCTTGATGCCTGTTGCTGACAGAGGACTGAGAAGCCCTGGGAAGGAGATAACCGAGCAAGTAGGGAACAGGGACAGTGTCCCTGGGGCACAATGGGGGCCTCTGGTCATGGGTAAAGAGCACCTGGGGGTGCTAAGGCTTAATTAGCCTCTGTTGTTTACTGCTATGGGTTCTGGTTGGTCTTGTTCTTTTGGAAGCCTTCAGTCACAGACTCCGGGAAGGAGGGTGTTTGCTGTTTTGTGGTTTTTAACTGTCTGAAATGGAATGCATTGTCTGCTACCCTGTCCTCCCCCTCTGTCTGCTCGTCATCTCCCAGCGTCAGAGTTATTACTGACTCTCTCTCAGGAGTTAGTCATCCAGCCTGCTGCTTCCATAACCCGAGGGTCTCTTGGCTCTGTCCTCTCTCCTTCAGCCCCTTGCCCCACCCTAGTTCAGGCCCTGTTATAGCTTGTCTGGACCACTTCATGATAAAGACTCCAACAGAACCAAATAGAAACTGTTTTTCTTGCCCAGGCCAGGTTCTAAAATTCATCTGCCACAAAGCTGCCACAGAGTGATCTATTGAATATATGCCTCTGTCCCCATCACTCTTCTGTATGACACACTCTGACGGTCTCCCATTGCCTAAGGCAGTGGTCCTCAACCTTTTTGGCACCAAGGACTGGTGCTCCTATGAGAATCTAATGCCTGATGATCTGAAGTGGAGCTGAACAGTGATGCTAGTGCTGGGGAGCGGCTACAAATACAGATGAAGCTTTGCTTACTTCCGGGTGCTCACTTTCTGTATGCAGCCAGGTTCCTAACAGGCCATGGACCAGTACCGGTCCATACCCTGGGGGTTGAGAACCCCTGGCCCAAAGGGTAAAATCTACTCTTTAACTTGGTTTCCAAGGCCCTAAATTACTCTCGATAACCTTACCCGCATCCAACATCCCAGTCCCTGAGACATGCCGTGTGCTCCACATCTTCATGACTGTGGATTCTGTTCCTTCTGATGGGGATGGCAGTAGACTTTTGATCTACTTTCCAGGTCCAGCCAAGATGTCACTTCCTCTGAGGAGCCTTCCCGGTTCTCCAGACTAAAATGTTTACTTCTCCCTCTGTGTCCCCGCAAGACTTAAAATATCTCTTTACCTTGGTGTTTATCCCAGTCTATAATGTTCCTTGATTTTGGTCTCTCTTTCTAGAATGTTTCCATTGCTATACGACCCCATTACCTGGCACAGTGCTTGGCACACAGTGAGTACTCAATAAATGTGTTGATCAGCTATTGCAGAAACCCACTGGTGCTTTGTGTATTCACCCTAACTAAACCTTACAATGCTCAAGGTGTTGGCTTACAGCGTACCTTCTGGAGTTGTGGTGGGAGAAGCATCTGGCAGGGTCTGGCTGTGGCTCCTAGTGGCTGGATAGGGGTTGCCGGCAGAAGCAGCCCCCGGTCGGACAAAGTCTTGGTGTCCTGGTGTCCGCTGAATTGGGGGAGACCCAGGTTCTGGGCAGCCATTGATCAGCACGATGGGTATGTCTACCATGGAGTTGGTGATGGATGGGGGGCAGCTGTTGGCATGTTCCTTGGCCAGTGGTGGGGAGTAGGTTGCTCTGGGCTGGCCCGTGCTTTGGGTAGGATTGCTGGGGACCTGGATGTCACTGGCTCTCGTACACAGGGACGTTGGGCCAAGGCTGTGGAGGCTGGAGGAAGAGCTGGTCGGGCTTTCCAAGGACCTAGAATATGACTGTTGGCTGGAGATGCTGGAGTGGAGGAGGGACTGGCAGCTGCAGCGGAAGAGAGCACCAGATAGGCAGGGCATTAGGGTGTTGAAGTGGACAATCAGGGGTCAGAGCCAGACTCTGTAATTTAGTAATCTGGGTGTCCATGGCTTTGGTTAAATAAAATACTGCATACTCTACTCCCATAACCCAGAGCAAAGGGCACACCCACCTGATCCCTAAGGGGTGCTCAAATGTTCCTGGACTGTAGAGTCTTTGATCAATTAAAGTAGCCAATGGTCTGACTCCCTACAAGTCACATGGGCTTAGGTGAGACTGATTCCCTCTGCTTTCCCAGCAAGGCAGATCTGATTGAGTTGTCACGTAAGCCTCCCCATCACTCCCAGAGCCCTGTACATGGGCTGAACCTGGGCAAGACCACATCTACTCTGATGCGAAGGGAACTCCCCAGCTGGAGAGGAGGAGGAGGCCAGCTCTGTATCCAGCCAGACTTCTCCTTGAGCTCAGAGACCTATGCCAATAGGCATAGCTGTGGGATCTCAGTCTCCTTGCCAGGGACTGCCTTGGCACAGTGACTTTTGAGTTGATGTGTGTGGAGGGGTTGGTCTTCTTGGGCAGGATGGGTGTATGGGCAGCTCTATTGTCAGGCCTGCAGAGACCTGGCCTCAAGGATTATAAATAATGCCAGGCAGGTTCGCTGCTCTCCTGCTGGGTTTTGCCAGTAACAAGGAGAAAGGAGGCTTTTCTTTCCTAAATGGTCCATTCCAGGCCCTCCAATTCTATTTACATCCCTGTTTATTGAGGTTTGAAAAAAACTCCTTTATCAAGATGGGATGTATGAGGGTTGGAAAGGATACAGGTGGGCCTCTAATGCAACAGTTCTCTTTGCAAGAGGTAGGTATCAGTCAAGATTTTTGAATATTGAATCATAGTCTAAATGTTTGAGGAAATCATGAGATCCAAATGGCTGTGATGGTATAAAAGAGAACACCTACTTTTACTTTTAATTTTTGTGAACACCCAGAATATGCTCAGACAGAGTAGGGTGCCCCTCCACAATTTTAGGATCTCTGTGTGTGTGTGTGTGTGTGTGTGTGTGTGTGTGTGTGTGTGTGTGTGTGTTGTGGAGACAACATTAGAAGCTATAATGGGAGTGACCTACCTTCCAAACACATAGCTGACATCAGATGCTGGGCTGGCTGACAGCACAGAGACCCTGCTGCCTCGCTGAGGGGCCAGGCCCCCCAGGCCCTTCTCCAAGCCTGGAGAAGCCACCGATGGGGAACCCAAACCATGGGGCCCCAAGGCCTTGTTCCCCACACAAGGGATGGCGATGCTAGGAGAGGATGGGGGATGAGAGGAGAGAGCCCCAGATGGGGGAGAGGGGCGCTGGTGTCCCCTGCCCTGGTTTCCGGAGAAGATCAGGCTCTCGCTGCTGCTTCGAGTCTCTCGGGGAACATCTCTGGAAAGGAGGAGGCCGCCATTGCGTGGAGAACCGAAGGGTGGGGTGACCGACGGGCTGGAGCAGCGCTGGGGCCCATCGTGACACTTTGATCTGGTGGAGGTCACCTCGATGTACTTTATATCTTTGAGAAGAGAAGCAGAGCATTGATGAAACCTGGGGTCCTGGACTCAGAACAGGAATGCTGAAGGGTGTTCTCAAGACTATCTGGTACCCCCTCTTTTATATAGACAAGAAAACCGAGAGGAGAAGCTCAGAGAGGAGAAGCTCTTTGGAATCAGGATTAGCATCTAGCTTCACCTTCAGGGCCCAGTTCCAAAATTACCCTCTTTGTGACATCTTTCCTTGGATGGGGAGATGCAGATAAATGAATATAAGCCTTGGAGTCAGACAGACCTGAGTTTCACTTCTGGCTCTGCCCTTTACTATCTGAGAGAGCTTGGCCAAATGACTTCATCACCTAGAGCCTCAGTTTCCACACCTGTAAAATGGGGTGATTCTGCCCAGCCTCTTGGTATTACAGTAAGGATGAAATGAGATAAATGTAGGAGGCCTGGCATTATGCCTGGCACATAGCAGCCCTTTAAAACTGGGAGATTCTCTCCTTCATGTATGCCCCACTTCCCACATTGAAATGACTGCTTAATGGAGTGTGCCAGTCACATCTTCTATGCCTCTGTTGCTCAGGCATGTGATAGTTGTTTCCGTGTCTGTGCCTACAGTGAAGGCAAGGGTTCTCAAGCATGGCTGCATGCTAGAATCATCCAGTGAGCTTTTAAAAGTCCTAACACCCAGGTTCTGCCCCGTGTCAGACCAGAATCTCTGGGGTGGGCCCAGGCCTCAGCTTGCTTGTTTGTTTAGTTCCCCTGGTGATCTGGGTCCACTTTAGAACTTGAAAACTCTGCTGTGGAGTGGGAGCTCCCTGAGGGCAGGGCTTGCCGAGCTAATGAGCTGTGGGCCTTCCTTGCTTGGATGATAGCTGGTGCAAAGTGGTTGGTTGTCAAACACAGCCCAGGCTGCTGAATCACTCCAATGCTCTTTCCATTTCCCAGGGCGGGCACCCACAACTCTTGTCCCCAGACTTTACTCCTCTCTGGACTGGGGCACCTTTTGGTTCTCCTCATGGTGAAGATGGGTACCCCTCCCCCTGGTCTGGGTGCTGTTCCAGCAAAGGTGGTAGAAAGTGGTAGAAGGTAGAAGGGTTACCGAACTGCCTGCTTCTGCTGTGAGTCCTGCCTCTGCCTTCCCAGGATGGAAACTGGGACAGAGTCAGCAGGAAGCTGCACCCTCAGTTCCCAAACCCTTGGGCTCTGGCACATGCACCATCCTCCCCGCCTGATGTGACTGTGGAGTTCCTGCCTGCCCCAGCCCGCTCCTGGGTAGGGCCTTCTGGCTCTGCTCAAGGTGACTGCCTCTGTCTGAGCCTGCTTGGGCCGGGATGGGGGTGGAGAATTGCATCATATGAGGGGGGTGCTGGCAGGCTGACCTGGGCTTGCTACTCCATGGGTGGAGGAACAGGCCTGGCTTTGTCGTCAATCCTGTCATGTGAATCTTGGCTTTGCCACTTTTCTGCTAAGGGGCATTGGGTAACTTTCCTAACCACTCTGAGCCTCAGTTTCTTCATCTGCAAAGTGGGGATCTAAAACCAACCTCCCACAGTTGTGGCGAGGATGAAATACATGGATAAATGGAGCCTGGAGTGTGGACCATGGTGAGCTTCTAGGTGCATCTCCTACCTGGCTGCTTTTGGGTATGGTATTGGTCAGATGGCTAATGCTCTCTGGCTAAGGTGTAGGTCCCACTGCTGAGAGCAAGAGGAGAATATTTGGCATAATGTGCTGAAGGCTCAGAAAAAAAAAAAAGTCTTGGAATGGAGTGGATTCTTCTGTTTTTATAGGACTTTATAGTGTTTGCACCCATAATCCTTTCAAGCTTCACGACAGCCCTTACGCTCAATGCCAGCAGGCATCGCTTTTATAGAGGAAGAAACTGAGGCTCCGAGAAAAGTGGGAGTGAAGCTAACATTTATTGCATAATTTTTAATAAAAACTGGTATTTATTGAGTGCTGTGTACCAGCGCTGTTACAAACATATTAGCTCATTCAGCTGTCATGATAACTCTATTGAAGTAGGAAATATTGTTAATTCTGTATAACAGATGAGCAAAAAAAGGCACAGAAAGGCTAAGTGAGTTATTCAATGTCACACAGCCAGGAAGTGGAGGAACCTGACTCCTGCTCTTGTGCTCTGGTTGGGGTCTCTTCCAGGAGGAGGGGCTCCTTGGGATGTTTCCCAAGGCCTTGCCCTATGAGAAAGGGCTTGGCTGCTTTGGGGAGGGTCTCTGGGCCTAGTGAAGCCTTGCAGCCCCTACTGACTATGACACCCAGATATCCACTAAAGGTCTTGCTTGGAGGAGGGGTGGGGTCAGGAGGAGGAGTCCTGGAGTTCTGAGTCACCTCCCGCAGCACTGCCGCCCTGAGGTGGCTGTAGCTGGGAGAGGTGGAGGCCCCCACCCCATGACCCAGTATAGTCAGTCCCTGTTTATAGGCCCATGGGGCAAGTCTGAGCAGTGCTGGGTGGATTCAGGCACCAGCACCAGGCTGGGCGGGGGTTGGGGAGGGTCAAGTGGGTGGGGGTGAAGAGACAGTTATTAGACACCCTTCATTTGGGATTGGCAAACAGCCTTGCCTGGCAGGAATTGCTGGAAAATTAAAGTGGGGGCTTGTTCCAAAGATGGGCAGGGGTGACAGAGAGGATAAATAAAGGGATACAGTATGTGCTTCTAGGAGCCACGTCCCTTGTGAGATAGGGACCCCCCAGCCCCAGGGTAAGTCTGAAGGAAGGTAAAGAAGAGTAGGGGCAAGGAAGCTGGGGGGAGATTTTCCAGCACCGGAGAGGTGGGTGTTCAGAAGAGGACCCCCAGCTGCCTTCCAACAGATTTATTCTGCCCTGGAGAGTGGAAAACTAGCTCCATGGAAGAGAGAAAGGCAAAGACAGGGACGTTGGTGCCCAGAAGCCTGGCTTTGAGGCCTGACCTATAGCTCACTAGTTGTGTGACACGAGCCATCACTTTCCCTGCCTGAGCCCCAGTTTTCTCATCCATAAAATGAGGTTACCGTTATTTCCTTCACAGGGTAGATACTAGGATCATGCATTACAAAAATCTATCCGTATATATTAGGAGAGGGGTTAACATAGGAGCGCCAATGCTTAATTTTTAATTTTTCCAGATTAGGAAAGAAAAACAGTGAACATCTGCTAACAGCACGATTACAGAATGTCTTCCCTTTAACACCCCAAAAGTCAGAAGGATGAGAGTACGAAAGGAGGGGTGTCCTCCACACGGGATACATGCGGCCGGATAAAAACTCCCTGTAGTGCCCAGAACTAGTTACACTGTCATGGGCCCGGGAGAGCCTGCACGGTCACCAGTGGCTGTGGTGTGAGGGGAAGGTTACTGAGATGTGCAGCTCAGCACAGTGACACACAGGTGCTCGCTATTCTTAGTGAGTGAAGAGAAGAACTTTGTAACAGGGAGCTGACCTGGCTGGCCCAAATCAGGGGTTAGGAAGCTCCCAAGCAGCACAAGTATCAGAGTGGAGGTTAGGGGAGAATTTTTTTTTTTTTAAATCTCATCAGAATGGGCTAGGGCAGAGCTAGGAAGCTTCTTCAAGACCCTCTGACCACTGCCGCCTACCCCGGCGCCAGTGTTAGGTGGACACATCCTCATGATGACAGGTGGTGCCCAGGGCATCTACACAGACTACCGCCCCATAGATCCCTTGGAGGAAGAACCCAATTGTCAACATTTTCACACCGCACATTTGGATGCTCCCTGAGACTGGTCATGCCCGAGCTGGCCTTTGTGTGGAATCCCTGCCCTGGGGCATGAACATTAAAGCCGTAGGCTTGCTCCTGTCCATGGTAATTTGGTCCAAGCCACCTTTCCTGCAGAGGCATGCCCAGGACTGGCCTTAAGAAGCAGGAAGACTTTTAAGGGCTGGAGGCAGTTCTTTTAACAGGCCTGGCCGGCACTGCTCAGTGGTATGAGCAGAAGGCGGGCCAGGAGCCTGGCGCCAGAGGCCCTGGGTGCTGGGCTCCTTTTACCCCAGAGCCTAAACCTACCCTGGGGCTGGTCCTAAACACAACCCTAGCGTTTAATAAAACAACCACCGTTTATAATGACTCACAGTGTGCCAGGATTTGTGATAAACACCCAACAAGTATTATTTCTTTTAATCCCTTTGAGGTAAGAACTCATTTAGATTTCACAGATGAGGAATCTGAGACACGAAGAAGTGAAGTAAACAGCTTATATAAGGTCTGCCCAACTCCAGTGATTAGGCTAGACTGGCTCCTTACTCAGGTCTATTAACAGTTTTTTCATCTGTAAAACGGGGATAAGATAGTCATCTCATGGGGGTGGACTGAGAGGATTAAAGGTTCTACCATGAAGTGCTCAGCACAGTGCCTGGATATAATAAGTACCCAATAAGTAGAAGTTCTAAGGCTGCTGCTCCTTGACCCTCATCCTCAGAGTATATTTAAAATTCTTTGTTTGGGAAACTGAAGCCAGATGTAGGGATTTCTAGATTCCTTAAGTTTCAGCAGTGTACTAGACTTGGCTTGTACCAGCTTGTGAGAGGTGATTGTTTAATTTTCAGGATTTTGTCCCAATTTGTTGCTAAACTCCGCTATTATGAAAAGTTAAATTACATAAACTTACAATGAAATAACATATTAAAACTTAAAGTAATAAATGCTCAAAATTCATCACATCTCAATGATTTTACTACATTTGACTATTATCCACATTCTAAGGTTATTTATATCTGTTGTATTGGTGTAAATACTATATAATGACCTGCTACAGTGTATTTCTTTCCGAAGCCACATTCAGTGACATGTTGGTAGCTTGAAATTGGCCATGGTGGGAGAATTTACACTGTGGAAAGTGGCAGACACTTCAAATCAGGGCTCTCTCCCACCCCACCAGGGAGCCAGTTGTTACATATTTATAGGCATACCCAGGCTTAAACACAACAGGGCTACCACCCTGAATAGGCTGAATTCTGTGTCTCTCCAACTCCACTATCTTTAGCTTGGGCCACCCAATACAGAATCTCTCCTAAACAGAGACAGGGGTCCAGATAGCAATCCTACAAAAATTTCAAAGGGCCCAGGTTAGGACCTAAGGAGAGACACCAAAGAACAGCAAGATTCAGGGACCTCACATGTATTTATACACATGGCAGTGTATGAAATACACACACACACACACACACACACACACACACACACACACACACACAGAGATATGTGTGTATATTAGCTTATTTAAATTCTCTGAAAAATCACATAAAATAATAAAATGGGTATCCACCACTTTGCAAACTCAGGAACCAAATGGAAGTAGATAGTTTGGGAAATCTGTATTTATCTCTTTTATATAGCAAAGAAAAGAGAAGTTAAGTAACTTGTTTAGGCTGCACAGCACCTCCCAACAGGACATTGTCCCACACTCCTCTGATTTGACAGAAAAGTCCTTTTTCCCAAAGGTCCCCTCCCAGCTCTGTGCCCCAGGTCCTTACCCAGGGCTTCAGGTTCCTCTTTCTTCTTCCTCGAGGTAGTGCTCTGGGTGGGCTCAGCCCAGGGGCCACCAGCCCCTGCAGGGAGCAGCTGGAAGGTGGGGTCCAGTTCCAGAATCATCTGGTTGAGGCTCTCCAGTGAGAAGTCAATGTAGGAGTCAAGGTCCTCGAGGGCCCCTGTGGCCTGCTCACCAGGGGACTGTAGGAGGCAGCTGGCTTTGGCTCCAGCTTGTGGGGCCTGCTGGAGCCTGTTAGGGGGCTCTTTGTAGGGCATGGGGGCCATCAGGGCTTGAGCTCCCCAGCCTTCTGTGGTGTAGTAAGGACACTGGGGTGGCAGGTTGGGGCTGGGTGCTGTGTGCAGGGCCCTCCTGGGTTCCTCACAAGAAGCCAAGTGGACTGCATGGCCTCCTGCCAGTAGGGGGCTGGACATCACCTGTGACATGGTGGGGGCAGTGACCTGGAGGTTTACCTCTGGCTTCCAACCAGACTCACTTATATCCCAGAGATGTCACTTGCCAACAGGAGCTCCCAGGACCTGAAAGAAGCCAGGGGTGGGAATTGAGTAACTTTTGTAGATGAAGCCACTGCCTTCTTTTCCCCAAAACAAAGGCATATTTATTCATTCATTTAAAAGCATGGATGCTGGAGCCAGACTGCCTGGGTTTGCATCCTGGCTCCCCCGCTTACTAGCTCTATGATGTTGGGCAAGTTAATTAATTCTCTGTTCTTCAGTTTCCTTACCTATAAAATGAATTAATATGTGAAACATGCTTAGATCAGTGCCTGGCACATACTAAGCATTATGTAAATGATTGTTAAACAAAATTACTTCATTTTGTTTAGAATCATATTTGACAGAAGTTTATCAAATATTTACTATGTTCCAGTCTTATTTATTAAAAAAATACTAGCTAATATTTATCGAGTAATTACCATGCACATAAGCACTGATATTTACACATAAACTCTTTTAAAATCCTCAAAACAACCTTATGAGGTAGATACTATTATTATTCCATTTTACAACATGAAAATGGAGACAAAGAGGTAAGTAACTTGCCCAAGGGCAAATGGCCAACAAGCGTCAGAGCAGGACAGGACCCCAGGCTTCTGATGTTAGGGCCCTTGTACTTAGCTGCTGCTCCATGTGGGCCAGTTGGTGAAACACAAAGTGATCGAGTGAATGATCATAAAAGGTGTCACTAAGGAAGAGGAAAAACAGAGGGTACTCTCAGGCACTGCTTGTTTAGGCACTGGTGGGGAAGTCAGGGAGAACTTCCTGGAGGAAGGGACATGGAAAGGGAGATAGGAAGGAAAAGCAGGAGCTAGCTGGGCAAGGCAGAGAAGGGTGAGGAGGCAGGTGTGTTCAGAGGCTTGCCAAACAGGGAAAATCAAGCAGCATTATTGAGCATCTGTGAAACAGAGAACACCTAGAGTAAACGGGTTGGGGTGGGGTGGGGTATAGAAAGATGGGGTGGGGTGGCAGGACCCTGCAGAGCCTTATCGGCTGGGCTCAGTAGTGCTGTCTCAACCCTGAGGGCAAGGGGAGCCACACAACAAAGATTTGAGCTGGGGAGTGACATCATCAGATAATTTTCACTCCTTAGGGACGCATCTGGAAAAGAGATGTCTCAACTTCCTCATTTCTGTACGAAAATGTCTTTATGTTGTCTAATCTTAATGCCACAGGCAGGACTGAGCAGGAGGTAAGATGTTCTGGGACTGAGGCTGCCAAGGAAACCGTAAGGAGCTGGGACATGCTGGTTGCATGATCACTGCCTGCCCTGAGCTTCACTGCTTGCCCCACAACACTCCCCATCTCTGCTTCTTCCTTCTTCCAAGAGACCTCCATGACGTCATGCTTTAGAGTCAGACTCCACCAATGCTGGAAAAGGCATTGAGACCAGCCTGGGGCAAATGAAACAAATGTAGACTCTGGAGTCTGAAGGGTTAGATTCAATTCCCAGCTCAAACAGTGCCTTAAGGTGTAGCTCTGACCCATAGTTTTCTCATCTGTGACATGGGAATAAGAATTCCTGCCCTGCAATCTCCCAGGAAGTGACGTGGAACAATGAGGTTTCCACTTGTGAAACCAGGTGGACAATTCTAAATAGCACTTAGGAATAAGGGTTTATACAGAGTATAACCCCTTCATAAGAATAAATAATAATGGCTCCCATTTATGGAGCATCCACCATGTGCTGGGCACTGATCTATGTCGGTTACATTTGGTAACTCTGCTCTCACAAGCCTATAAAGTACTGCACCCTTAGTACCAACCCATTTTGCAGATGAAGGTACTGACACTCAGAGGTTAAGAAATCTGCATGGGCTGCACAGCCAGAAAAGTGGTATAGATGGGATTCAAACCCAGGCTTTGGCATCTTGGACTCTTAACTCCTTGTATCACGTTGAGTTCAAATGCAGAGGAACACGAGGACAATACAGGCAATGTGATTGGTGGAGGGTCTCAGGGTAAGTTAATGAGGAAAGCCAGGCCCCTGTTCTCTCCCTCAGCTTCTACAGGTCCCTGCCAGACTTCTTGCTGGCAGGGTCCTGAAGGGGGCGGTTCGTCTTAGGCTCTTGAAACGGGTCTATAAATGGCAGTGGAAGGGAACAGGCCTCCCAGCTCCTTCCTGGGGGCAGCCGAGGACATGGAACTGCGGCTTTTTCCTCACATGCTGGGAGCAGCCTGGGTGTGCAGGGGCAGGATCTTGACGCACCCCGCGTGGTTTTCGACTGAGCCCTGCAGAGGAGACTGGCCTTACTGACTTTAAGGAGCACCAACTGGGGACGCCTGGGTCTCCCTCCAGGACCAGAACCCAAGCTGCTTGCTTTCTGATTTAGAAACTGCCTTTGTGCCATCCTGGGCATGAGTCCTTTCTTCTCTGGGCCTCAGGTGTCCCATCTGTATAATGGGGATATGATAATAATAGACACTTAGAACTTGCTCACTTCATTTTCTCAGTGGTTCTGGGAGGTGGGTATTCTTAGGGATAGAGGGGTGGAGGGATTTTCCCAAGGTCATACAAGCCAGGAACCCAGTCAGTGGTGAGGCTGGGATGTGACCCCAGGTGGTTGTGGCTGCACAGTCCCACACATTGTGCCTCTGCTTCATAGATTTAGGACCCCGTTCACCTCTTTCCCTTCTGGGATTCTGGCACCCAGTGGGACAGGTCTGGGAGGGCCCTTTTTCAAATTCTCACTTTTAACACTCCCGAACCACCTCAGACCTCCCAGGGCAGAGGCTAGGACACCCCGCCCCCACCACTGTACTTCTAGTTCTTTCTTTCTTGCTCTAAAGGGGAGAGGGTGCACCTGGGGCTCAGGTGTGTGTAGTGTGTGTGTGTGTGTGTGTGTGTGTGTGTGTCTGTGAATGTGTGAGTGTGTGTCTGTGTTGGGGTGTGTAGTGGGCAGGGAGGGCTCTAGCCAGCTGTGCCCTATTTATTGGTCCCTCCCACCCATTCACCCTTCAGATTTGGACTCAAATCACTTTCTTTGTTCCCAAGGGCTTGGAAGGCAGGAGAATCCTGCTCTCTGGGCAAATTCCCCTTTCTCTTCATTGCCGACCTTTTCTCCCTTTGATAAGCTCAGGTCAGCAAAAGGAACGGGTAGGAGGGTGAAGCCTGAGTTTCTCCAAAAGTCCCTTGCCTCAGTAGCTCAACCCCCACCCCCACCCCTATACTTGAAGAGTGGCTTCCGATTGTCCTATTCTCTCCACTCAGACCCAGGGACAGCAGGAACCCTCAGGAGTGGCGAAGGCCACAGGTCCCAACTCTAGATTCCCTGCAGCCTCTGGGGGCCCAGCACGGGGGCCAGGGCCAGGCGGGAGGCAGGAGGCCTGGGTTCTGCGCCCATGCTCCTCTCAAGTCTCCGGGACCTCGAGTAGGCCTCTTTCCTCCCTGGACCTTGGTTCTCTGACCCGTAAACCGAGGGGCACAGATTTACGCCCTCAGAGTGATGAACTCTGGGGTCTGTGGCCCTGAGATCATCTCTCTCTTATCCACAGCCTCTTCCTCATTTCTCTCTACCCTCACTCTGAGCCCTGAGTCCCAGGAGAGGTGGAGAAGCTGGGGACAAAGGGTTAATGAGTCAGGGCAGGGAAGGTGCCGAGTCTCCCTCTCTTCCCCTTAAAGAATAAAGACACCTACCTGGCATCCAGGGCAGGCAGGCTGCTGCATTCACTCCCGGCCACTGGGATGGAGGCAGCTCAGAGGCCAGGTGAGGAGTAAGGGGAGGTGCGGTTCACCTTCGGACCCGCCTTAAGAACACCCAGGTCCTGCCCTCCCTCCTCTACACGTGGCCTGACATCTGCAGGCCCCACCCCTCCCACGTCTGGACAGCTCAGGTGGAGCTAGCCTAGGCTGGGGAAGGGAAGCACTGGGTGGTGGTGGCCTAGTCCCAAGGGGGCTGGGGCCCGGGGTGTGTGTGTGTGTGTGTGTGTGTGTGTGTGTGTGTGTGTGTGTGTGTGTCTCCCAAGCTCCCTGCTTACCCCCACCACCTTGCCCTGACCCCATGTGTACTGCGTGCCTGGGGGAGTCCTGCTTGGACAGAGAATTGTTCAGACCAAGGTGTGCGGCCTGTGGGCATTCCTACTTGCCAGCTGGGAGAGGGACTGTGGGTTGGCAGAGCTGGCAGAGAGTAATGGCTTTGGCCTTGAGAAAGCAGAATGTCAGTGGGCAGGAGACCCTTCCCACGGCCCCCTCCTGTGTCATCTGGGCTGGGTTAGCTGTGGCAGCACAGGGTTGGGGCCCATTGGGATTAAGGCTGGGCACAGGTTTTGTCTTTTCTTCTTTTTCTTCTTAGTCTGGGAATGGGGCTTCTAAGTCAAGAGTGGGGAAGAGCTCTGAATGTCTGGAGGGCTTCGAGAAGGGGCTTGTAGCCTTGCTTCCCTCATTCATCTATTACCTGGGCGATATCCTTCTACATGGTCCGCTCTGTGCCCCAGGGTGGAAGTCCACACAGGAGTGAGAGCAGGAAGTCCAGAAGTCCAGGCATTCCTTCTCCCCGGCCCAACTCCCTCCCTCTCTGTGCCAGGGGTCCCAGGGTACTGTGAGGGGACATCCAGCCATGGTGTGGGGAGGGACATTGGTGGCAGAGCAGAGCCACATCTGGGCAGGTTGGTCTGAAGTGAGGAAGCCGGCAGCCTCCAGCCCAGGGACTCATGGTGATCCCAGAAGTGGCTAATCTCAAGGATGGGTGGGCTTCGCAATGGCCCCATTATGCTCAGTGGGAGGGCTTCTGATTTTAAAGGTTTTGATGTCCTGTGGCTTCTTGGAGGCAAGAAGAACAAGTGTCATGGGAGGCCAGCAAGCAAGGCTGTGCAAAGTTGACAAAAGGTGCTCCCTCCTGATTGGTGACATTAAAGTGCAGCCTAGCTGGCACATGTCTTGCTGAGCAGTTGTGTCTTTGAACAAAGAAAAGGCCGACCCTCCCTTGGGGTGGATGCATCAGCCAGCTGGGATGGGAAAAGCTGCTGAGTTTCTCAGGTGGAAGGGGCAGGTTCCAGGGAGGCCAAGGCTTGGGTCAGGATTGTGGTAGTTCTGACGTTAGTCCTGGCTGCCTCCCTGGGAGCTGGCCCAGGGGACAGTCTTGGGGAGAGTTCTTCAGGGCAGAGGCTGGTCCCGGGCCTTATGACCCTGTGCCTGAGGCTTACAGTCTTTCTAGGCAGGTTTGGCCTTTTTGGTTCACATCTGGCCACATCCTTCACCTTTGTAGGTCCCAGGAACAGATTCCAGCTTTAGCTGCCTCACAGACCCTGTCCACCTACCCCCTTCCCACCCTTCCTCTTTCCTCACCTTCCTCTACTTTTCCCACCTTCCCCTTCCCTCCCTTGGACATGATCAGCCTCCCCAAGGGGTGGGGCAGCATTTCTTTCTACATCTATGGCTAGGGTCATGTTATTTTTCTTTTTTAGACTGTTTATGTGATGGATTAATTAATTTTGAATGCTGAACCAGCTTTGTATACCTGGGATAAATCCCTCTTGGTCATGGTGTGTCATTTTTATATATTGTTGGATTCAATTTGCTAAAACTTTGTGGGGAATTTTTGCATCTATGCTGTAGTTTGGTCTGTGGTTTTCTTGTAAAATCTCTGGTTTTGCTGTTAGGTAATGCTGGCCTCATAGACTAAGTTAGGGAGTATTCCCTCTGCTTCTTTGTTCTGAAGGCGATTATACAGAGTGGGTATAATTTCATCCTTAAAGGTTTGGTAGAATTCATCAGTGAATCTGTCTGGGCCTGGTGCTTTCTGCTTTGGAAGCTTATTAATTATTGATTCAATTCCTTTAATAGATATAGGCCTATCGGCAACATTTCTTTCTAACCTCAAAATACCACATCTCCCTGGCCGGTGGTGGGTGGGCACCTTGTCCTTCATCTACCTTCCCAGGAGAAATGATTTCGAGAGGAGATTTTTTTTCCTTTTTCTTCTTCTTCTTCTTTTTTTTTTTAAACTCCAGCCTGTATTTTGATGTATCCTGCACTTCTCTCTAAAGAAGAGGTAAAATCCTACAAACAAGCAACAAATGTAGTTTCTAATAGGGCCTTTTCCTCGTAGAGAACCCCATTACTCATTCATTCAAAATACATTCACCGAGCATCCTAATGCTCAGGTACTGGGACGAAGAGATGAATGGGACAAGGTTCTGCCCCGAGGAACACACTGTCTGTGAGAGAGATGACTCATAGGCAAATAAGGCCCCCAAATCCTGGGCTGGTGCTAGCTTGAAGGCCTACAACATGCTTAGAGCTGTGCCATCCCTGACGATAGCCATTATTAGTCACATGTGTCTAGTCCGAATTGCGATGCCTTATAGTTGTAAAATGCAATTCAGATTTCAAAAATGTAGTATAAAAAAAGGATGTAAAATATCTTATTAGTGATTTTTGTGTTAAATGATTCCGTGTTGTAATGATAATATTTTGTAGGTATTGGATTAAATAAAATATATTCTCAAAATTAATTTCACCTGCTCCCTCCTCCCCACCCTTTGAAATGTGTTGTTAGGCTGCTGTAACAAATGACCACAAACCTTGTGGCTTCGAACAATAAAAATTTATTTTCTCACAGTCTGGAGATCAGAAGCCTGAAACTGGGTTGTAGGGCAGAGTCTGTTCCTTGCGTCTTCCACCTTCTGGTGGCTGCCCTGGAATTCCTGGGCCTGTGGCCGCGTTACTCTACTCCCTGTCTTCTCTTCACTCTGCCTTCTCCTTTGTGTTATTTTATTTTGCCTCTCTCATGAGGACATTTACGATGGCATTTGGGGCTTACCTGGATAATCCAGGGTACTCTCATCTTGAAATCCTTAACTTAGTTATATCTGCAAAGATCCTTTTTCCAAATTAGGTAAAGTTTTAAAAGTTGCAGGAGCTGGGATTACATATGTGGCTTGCATTGTATTTCTATCGGACAACTTTGGGCTATCATAAGCCCTGCTTGAGGAAGCCAGAGAAAGCAACTCAGGTCCATGAAGGACATTCAAAGTGGAGGAGGCTGGTGATCAGCATGGGGAAGGGCAGAGAGGCCAGAAAGAGCCTGGGGTGTTCCTGAGACCCTTGGTGGGGTCTCTGTAGCTGGAATTTAGGGTGAGTGTGGGTAGAGTGCTAGAAGGATCTGGAGAGATAGTGTGTGTATAGCTTTGCCTCCATCCTGTCTTTTCCTAATGTTTTCCTGAGCTGGAGAGACTGGATGCTGACCACTGCATTTTTACACACTCTCTTGCCCCTAGGGTTCTGGTTAAGCAATGGGTTCTGTCAACCCAATGGACTCGGGGATGTGGCTTGTTGCTGCTGGTCTGCACATTTGTGGAGACACTGGGTTTTTTGGGCAGCTGCCTTCTGGCATCCAGTGCCAGCTTTGTGGGTGTGGAGAAGTTGTTGCTGAAATGACTTCCCGAACTCTGTATCAGTTAGGTGATGGTTCCTGACGTCAACAGACCCTGGGTGGCTCCTAATTGCTTATATTCCTGATGGTGCCAGAAGGAGCAGTTCCAAGGTGGGTGCCATGTTTTTTTCCGGGAGCCATTCCTGCAAGTGTAGCCTGTTCCTCTAACCATTTCCATATATGTATGCACGTTTTGTAAGTATGTAAGTATGGAATTGCCTGCATGGAATGCCTTTCTGCTGAAGTTAGCTAGTGTGTTTTTGGTTTCCTGCTGGTGACTGATGCAGGTGGCCTGCGCCAGGGGAGAAGGACATGGGAGTTGGCCTAAGCAGCTTGGCTGTTCTGTTGTGGTCTGTGGAGATATAGGTGAAGCTTTTAAGCAGAGCAGAGCAGGGAGGGGACGACATGAACATATTTGTGCCATAGAAAGATCATTTTGCTTCAGGTAGGTAATGAGCTCCTAAGAGGGTAGCAGAGGTTCAGGCCTTATTTATTTTTTTTCTGAGACTCTTGTCTTCTTTGGAGTTAAGACAGTTGCAAAAGATTCAGATGGAATACTCTTTGCTACGATGGTGCGAAGAACTGACCTGGGTGGTTAGCATCCTGAACATTCTAGGCTTTATTTGTAGCATGTAAGACTGAAATTAATAGCAGTCAGGGCTTCTCAAGAGAGATGACAGTGAGAATTTTGGTAACTGAAAACCAGGTGCAGAGAGTTCAGAGCAGGTAAAAGGTCAGACCTGCAGTCTGGATGCTTGAATTCACACATAGTCTCCACAGCCTCTGGCTTCCCTCCAATCAGGAGGAAAGTCTTGTTTTCCTTCTCCTGTTGCGGTAGGGGAGATGAGGTGAGGAGTGAGGTCCTTTGTATCCCAGGGGAGGGGATTCTGGTCTATATGGTGTGGTTGCCCTCTGGAGGTGGAATGCATCTCAGGTCTTACTCTTCAGTCCCTCCAAAGCCTTAGCTATAAAATGTGCATGCCTGAAACTCCACCTACATGCCAGGTGAGGCCCAAACCAGGAACACCTTTATTATAAATGCCCGCCCCTCAGGACAGGGTGGCCCCCTGCAGTCCCTCATGCCAGGGCTGTCACCCTCAACTATAACTTGTTGTTCATACATCATCAGTAAAAAATGTTGAGCAGGTACCCCGATATCTATTTATTTATTTATAAATTATATGCATAAAACTTTATAAATTATGTACACAAACTATATACATGAATATACATTAGTATGTACATTAAAAAATATATATATACACATTCTAAAATATCTATACACATATGAATAAATTATATATTACGTATATTATATTATGTACATCAAAAAATCATATAAATAAAATAAAAATGTAATAAATTTGAAGCTTAAACGAATTTTTATGTTGTATCATTTAACAATGGCATAACATCCCTCTTTGTTCTTACAATGAGAGCAACGCCATTAAATATGCTTCTTTATTTTTGCAAATCCTGGTTTAACACTTTGCAGAACAGTGACTTGAAGGTCTGGCACTAAATTTGGTTTATTTCAGTATTCAGTTTTAAAGGCTGTCACCGCTGAAAAGGAGGCTTCATGAAGATACCTAGATCCAGACGGACGAGTGCATTGTGGGCTTGGCTCATTAAATCGTGACATTCAGTTTTCAGTTTTCAACGCCATCCACCAATTATGCAAAGGTTTTGTTCAAAATTGACTTTCAAATTTCCATCTTTTCTCATGTCAATCAGTTGTTCTTGCAAAGAAATTGGAACATGTTGCATTTTAATGCTTTTAGCAAATGGATTTTAAACCCACTCAAACTCTTCATTTGAAAGACTTTTAAGCAAGCTAAAAAATTTCGTTTTCTATTTTTTTTGAAGTGTAGATATAAAATGTCTTAGGAACACACAAGGTTTTCAACAACGAAATCATATAACAGTAGGAACGCTTTCAAACTTTATTTCTAAATCATACTATTTTTCTTCCATACAAGGTACTTCTTCAAAAACTGTTTAAACTTCACTTTTACTCTGATGAAAAGAGATGTCATTTTTGGAATGACATCTACTGTAGCCCTCAAAAGACAACCCTTGTTTTTCCTTTATGGGATGTCAGATGAAATCATGTCCTAGGATTGGGGGGAAGCGCAGCTATTTTCTTGCTGTTCTCTGCAGAAATCTTTTTAGGCCACTTGCCTTGTTTAAAGACAGATTAATTTAGTTTGAATTAGACCAATTTCACTGAACTGGGCATGTACAAATGGCAATATGTCACCATACATCAAAATTAAACAATAGAAGGAAGGGGGCTGCCATCAAGTTCTCTGTCTGATGGAGCATCTCCCTCCAGACATTGACTAATGTGGGGGACAAGACTGGCCAGAAACAGACTGAGTAGGTGTGCCTGGGTCAATCTGTACCTTAAATATCAGTAGAGCTGCATTCTTTTGTTACTTTTAGATACAAATGCATGTAAATATAAATATATTGAAAGCTAAAATTTCTTTCCACATGCCAGTGGGCCATTCATTCTTTGTTACCTTGGGGTATATGTACTCTACTTTGGAGGTCAGCTCTTATTGGACCAGTGGGGCTCAGAGAGGGAGGAGGCATTGCTGAAAGGCCTATTGCAAGTGGTAACACAGCCAGGCTGAAACTCAGGTCCTTGCCTTCTGGGGTCTTCTGGGGCCCTCCCCTCACTCCTACAGAGGCAATGCAGGCTGGTCAGTGCAGCCCCCCATTCCCACGGCACAGGGTCCTGTGGCCCCAGAACACCTGCCCTCCTGGGGCTCAGGGTGGGAACCTCAGTGTCTCCTCTACTCTGTGTTCTTTGGGTGGGTGGGACCTGAGAGCAGGTGTGAACATGTTCCTTATTAGAATGCCCTTTTCCTTTCCTGCCCCTTCCTCCCTCATGACAGAATCTGAATCACTCTGACCAGGGGAGTCGTATGTCCTCTCTGGACCTTGACTTTGGGCCATAAATTGCTGACTCTTACACCTCAGAGTTAAATATGAAAAGAAAATCAGTCACCTGTATCTGAAAGCAGACATACTGAGGCTCAGCACTGCCACCCTCAGGCTGCCCTGATTGGGCTTCCCCTTCTCTCTGGGGGAGGGGAAGTATAAGGACACTCCTAGGGACATCTGTGCCTATGCCCTATCCCTAACCAGGACTGGCAATGATCCAAGCTGCGGGACCAGGGCCTGGCGGGGCAAAAGGGATCCCTGGCCACACACAGAGGAAGAGGGTGCTGTGTGTGTGTGATCCTGCATAGCCCTGGGCCAGACATGAACTCATCGCATGAGCAAGGGCTCCTGCTGAGCCCAGCAGGTGAGTAAGAGGACATTCTGTGCTCTCCCACTCCCTGCCTCCCGCTCCCCCCCACGCCCTGCCTGCATGCACGCCCTTGTCTTCACTTCTTGAGCTTAGTTCTGTTGTCACTGGCTGCACCTGCAGCCCTTTGCACACAGCACCCCTGGAGCCACGTGGTCAAAAGGTGCGGCATCCTGCATCCGTGGCAGCACCCTTGCCATCTGTTCTCCAGATTCAAATTCCTTTTGGATACATAGTGAGACTACACTTCCCAGCCTCCCCTGCAGTGGGATGGGGCCATGGACTGAGTTCTAGACAGTGGAATGTGGTCAAAGAGATGTAAACCATGCCATGTCCTGGTCTGACCCTTTAAAAACCTACCTTGGCTCACTATATTCTTTGTCCAATGGCTGGAAGTGGAAAACCCAGGGGAGGATATCAAGGGCCTCACTACAGTGGGGTGGAAGGGGCCTGGGTCCCCACATAGCCATGAGGAGCAGAGCCTTCTCTTTTGTGAGAAAGAAATCTTTATATACCACCACAATGTTGAAGTGGGTACAGCAGTGTCGGCCTGATTAACGTGGTGTCTGACCCCAGATGAAAAGTCAGGGACTTGAATTCTTTAAGATTTTGTGAGGTGACATTGGGTAAGAGTTAGACACTGAGATTAGACTCCCAGTTTCCCTATAGATGGTCCATATGACTGAGAAAATTGTTTAATGTCTCTGAGCCTTGCCTGTAAACGTATATATGTCACAGAGTGTTTGGAAGGTACATGCAATGAGTGCTACGAAGTAAGCATTCATAAGTTATTATTATTAGGTTCATTGGCCAAGGCAGGATGCTGTTTGATTCCTCTCTCTGGATTTCTGCTGGGCCTTGTGCAGTGTCCGATGACTGGTTGCCCCTGCCCCAGGGTTGCTCTTGGTCTAGTGGATGGAGAGAACTCAGAGTTCTCAGTTGTAACCCAAGGCAGGCTGGGACATGCCATAGAGGAGGGGTACCAGCAAAGTGCTCTCTGGGGGAGATTATTTCTCCCTGGGGCATCACAGAGGAGGTGGCATTTCAGGAAGTCTTTGAAGGAGAAAGGGTAGCATTTGGACCACAGAGGTAGTCAGTGATTACTCTAGTCCTGAGGTAGAGAGAACAGGACACATCTGGCTGGAGTAGCTGCCTCCTAACATTTGCAAAGCCTCAGGAAATATTGCAAATGGGGGCAGTGGTAGGCAGAATTCCGAAGATGCCCTTACCCCGGGATCCTATCCTTTGGCTAATCAATCAAATACTAATCTAGGTGCTCTATGAAGGGATTTTGCAGCTATAGAGTCCCAAGTCAGTTGATCTGAAAATATGGAGATTAATTAGGTGGTCCTGATCTCATCACAGGAGCTCTTTATAAGAAGAGAGTTTTCTCCAAATTTGGTAGCAAAATAGAAAGCTAGAGAGATTCGAAGCCCGAGAAGGATTTGACTCAAGAGCAACCCTCGGCCAAAAGCCAGACAACCCTTAGTGCTACAACAACCTGGAACCTGATTCTGCCAACAATGTGAATGAGCCTGCAAGTGGATTCTTCCCCAGAACCTCCAGATAAGAGCCCAGCCCGCTGACCCCTTCACTTCAGCATTGTGGGAGCCCAAGCTGAGAACCCAGTTGAACCCGCCCGGACTTTCAGCCTATGGAGCCATGAGTTAATAGATGTGTGTTATTTTAAGCCATTGAATCTGTGTTTCTTTGCTATGCAGCAATAGAAAACGAATACAGAGTCTCATATACTACAAATCTAAATATTCAAAAGTCACAAATCGAGCTTACAAACTGTTAATCAAATATGTTCTGTCCATTTATATTGACATATATACCTTCATAGTAACCTTGAAGGCCAGGGTCAAATTCATAATTCTCTGACCACTTAGAATTCTGTGTCAGCAGGGAACTGCTCAGGGAGGGCCTGCCCCTGGGTCTCAGTCCCTGGTCTGTGGCCTGATCCCCCCTCTCTTCTCATTCATTCTTGGCTCCATCTTGCACCAGAAGGAATGAACAGTCCAGGCCAGATAAGCTAAATCCCATGGGTTTCCCTATGAACAGCTGTTGCTTGCCTGCCCCTTGGGCCCAGGGTGTGGTTTGCCTTTGGGAAAAAGAACCTGGAGGGTTCTCAGGGTGTTTAGCCAGGGAATAAGATGGCCCTTGGAGTGCCAAGTGTGGCCTAGAAGGGAGGCTGTGGCTCTGGCGGGTGTATCCCCACCTTCAGGCTCCCCCATTCCACGGGGGCAGCCAGAGCAGGATTTCTCTACAGCCTGGTAGCCAGGGCAGGGGCCTTTCTTCTTTCCTTTTCATGCGCTAGAATACATGACATGAAACTCACCATTAGTGACGCCTAGTATATTCACGATATTGTGCATCTATCTAGATCCAAAACAATTTCAGCACCCTAAAAGGAAAGGCCACACCCATTAAGCCGTCGCTCCCTGTTGCCCCCCATGCCCCAGACCCTAATCTATGTTTTATCTCTATGGATTTGGACTATTCTGGATATTTGATATAAATGAAATCATACAATATGTGATCTTTTGTGACTGGCTTCTTTCACTTAGCATAGTGATTTTAAGGTTCATCCATGTTTAGCATGTATCAGTACCTTGTGCCTTTTTATGGCTGAGTAATATTTCATTGTATAGAGACACCACATGTGCAAGGCCTGTCCTTGACAAGATCTAAGATAGTATTGGGTTGCGGGGTGGAGAATTCAGCTGGTGCCTCTCTCCTCTGTACCTCTTGGGGTCTGCCACTCTAGAATATGCTGCTGGGGTCTGGGGACCCAGGGAGATAGCCTGTCTCACCACATCTCCTAGTCTTTGCAGCCTGATCTTGAAATCCTGCAGGTGGTGTGAACCTATCTCGGGAGGATGCTCCTGTTTCAGGGTTCCCAGTCGTCTTTGGTCGGGGTACCCCAGGCAAGTCCGGAAAATGCTGGTGACATTTCTGAGGTCACTCAGGGAGGGGTTGCTGCTGGTGGTGGGGGAAGGGGTGCGCAGCCTCAGGACCTGGGGTTGCTCAATCGCTGAGCCTGGAAGGCGATTGGAGTCCAGCCTGGCACCAGCAAAGTCAGCCCCATGCCCAAAGAGATGCTTAGATCTTCACTTGTGGAGCTTATTTTTCAGAGAAATTTAATTCTACATTGTTTGTTCTCTGCTCCACAGACGCCTCAGCTAAGGAAACCACAAGAATCTCATTTGAAAAAGAATTTGGCCCCTGGAGCCCCCTCCTCATTCACTGGTGGGAGAGCGCCAAGACTTGAGTTGCTGCCACCACACCAGCAAACCCCAAACCACAGGAATGCAGTGGGGTCACCTGGGGATAGAGGGAGGGAGGTCAGACAATGAGTGGGCAGTGAGCCCATGGGCCTGTGTCACATGAGGGTCTGCTGTTGTGACAGGAGCACTAGATTTGGAGCCCCCAGATGGCAGTGTGAATCCAGATTCTGCTATTCTGATTTGGGATCTTTGTGGTCACATCACCCATGGTGACCTGGCCACTCCGGCTTCAGCCAGACTCAGGTGAAGAGCTGAGCTTGGCAGTGAAGGAAGCCACATATGAGGGTGGAGAGGGAGGCCAGGACTGGAGGAGATGAGTGAGGGTAGAATTTTCTGGTCTCCAGGCCCTGCAGACTGAGTTGGAAAGGTACCCAGCACTCACAGGCATCTGCTAGTATCAGCAGAAGGAAATCATGTTAATGATAACATTAATTATGGTAAAGCACGCTCCAGGCACTTCACATAATTCATGGATTTCTTCTTATAGCTACCTATGGTGTGGCTGCCATTATTCTCTTTTACCGATGAGGAAACTGAGGAAGGTAAAGGGACTCAGCAGGTAACGAGGGCAGAGGCTGGGCAGAGGGCAGCCATCCCCAAACACTGTGTTCTTTCCACACCTTGTCACTGTCCCTGACTTGGCCCTCAGACTTGTTTCTTGGTGGGATTACAGTTGAAATCATAGTGTTTTTTAGCTGGATCGGACCTGGTACAAGTTGTCGTTTTACAAATGGAGAAATTGAGGCTCAGAGCGGGAAAGTGACTTATCCCGAGTCACCCAGGCAGATAGCACATCTATCCCCAGATTCTCACCTGCCATTTGGCTCACCTGGTATCCTTGAAGCCAAGGCTGTTTATAGTGCCTGGTGGGACAGAAACTTCTTGCTCTGCCAGGTTCGAAGCCTGTCTGTTGGTCTGAGGTCTGATCCTGCCTCTGGTCCTGAGAGTGTGTGAGTGGCTTAGTGCACCCCCTTCCCACAACTCGACAACTCCAGGTCCTGTGGACGGGATTCTGGAGCACTGAGCTGGCAAATGAAGGGCCACTCTATGCTTTCTCTTACCTTGAGAGGCATGTGTTGCCTGTGTTGACATGAGGGCGGGAAAGAGTCCAGGTTCCCATCTCAGCCCAGCCACTCCCTCGCATGTCACCAATGAAGTCACCTGAGCCCAATCACTTTATTGGTTGGCCAATACTTTCTGAGGATTTTCTGCGAGCAGTGTATGTGCTAGATACTGCAGAAAAAAATGTTCCGGCCTTCAAAAAGTTCATGGACTAGTGGGAGAAGCCAATCTTAGTTATCAATCAGAATTTCACGGCATCCTCTCTAAAGACAGATATGTAAGGTTCAGTAAGAACATGGGGGAAATCAAGGTGGGCTTTCTAGAGGAGGCAGGGCTGAGCTGAGACTAAAAGGGTTATTAGCAAGGTGGATGAAGCAGAGGTTCTTGAACTTAGACAGTGGGTCCAGCAAGTCAAAGGAATGGATATGTATAAGAGGAACTAGGGATAACTTAGAAGAGTTGGAGCAAATAAGGTGGAGTGGTTGTAATGATGGTGTGGGGACATTAGGTTGCCTAAGGGGTGATGCCAGATGTGAAAACTTTTACACCATACAGAAGTGTTTGGACTTCATCCTCAGGAAGATGGAGAAGCATGAAGGATTTTGATCAGCTTAGGTTCACCTGGGCTATACAAGCGATGGCCTGATAGGGGTGGAGAGGACAGCCAGGGAGCTAGTGCAGTGATCTGGGTGAAAGGGCATGAGGCACCCTCAGGCTGGGCAGTGATGGAGAGGATGGAAGAGTGACAGGATTGATGGGCTGTGACTGACTTGGTCATAGACGATGGGGAGAAAGGAGTTGGTTTCTGGCTCAGGCGACTGGATAGTTGTGGTGGCTTTCATCCCAAAAGTAAACTGGATATGTAGATTTGATGGTGAGAATGGGGATTCCTGTGAATTAAATTTAGAGCCTGATGATTTGAGGTGCTCATGGGATGTCAAAAGGGAGATGTCCAGGTGATGGTTGGTTGATATAAGGGTTTAGAGACCATGGGAAAAAGAGCACTGGAGTTAGACTTTGGGGTCATCACCCTAAATCACATGCAGATGAGTTAAAACACCACAGAATGTTCTGGAAGCAGTGTAGGACGATTTTGGCAGAAAGAGTCAGTGCCCTGTCCTGTGTCTTCTTGGTATTGCAACCTAGTAACTCTGCCAGAGGACGTTCTCTGCCCAGGAGGAGCCTTACTTAGCCAGTGACATGAGAGCTGGACAATGAAAACTACAGCTCCTCTAAGTCAGGAAGGTGTGCTCCTCAGGGTCTCCCAGAGGGCTCAGCAGGACAGAGCTGGGTTGCCCAGGAGTGCTCGTCAATCCCCCCTTATTGGCATCCTCCTCTTTTCTTTGTTACTTTTCCATTTTCCTACCATAGCTTCCTGGGATCACCTCCCAAGTAAATGACTTGCATGCTTATTCTTGTCGTAGGGTCTGCTTCTGGGGGAACCTAACCCAAGACGACAATTTATTTAAGTAGAATGAGAGTCTGCATTGACCACTTCCTGTGTGTCTTGACTTTCAGCTGGTCTGAAAGTAGCTTGCAGGTGCTTTCACGTCTGTGTCTCTAGCACTAGGACAGCTAGGTCAGAAGATTACTAAGCCAGCTGTTGTTGAATATATGAATGAATGAACCCATCAGTGGCTTCTCATTGCCTTTATGATCAAGAGCAAACTCTTTAACAAGCTCCACAAGGCTGCTTCCTACCTCTCCATCCTCATGTCATGCCACCCTTCCCTCTGCTCTTGGAACTACAGGCCTCGTCTTCTCTGTTTCCCTTAAATTTTCCATGCTTCTTCCTCCCAGGTGGTACATGTAGTTCTCTCTGCCTCCTCTACTCTTTCACCCCACACTGGGCCTCTCAACACAGAGTATTTAACTCCTTTTCCTCCTCTTCTTTTTCCTCACTCCAGCATCATCTCCCTAGGGAAGGTGTCTCTGACCACCCCTCTCCAGCCGAGACCAGACAGGGTCCTACTGTTCTCGTCTGCCATTGCACTCTGTACATCTCTGCATGCTTCCTATCATACACTTTAGTTATAGGCTTATGGAAGTGTTCAAATAATGTTTAGACTGTTATCTCAAAAACTTTTTTGATTGTGATTCACAGTGTGAAACACATTTTATGCTGGGACCCAGTTCACATAATACATACAATATACCTCAGAGAGATTGTGGGTTCCATTCTAGATCACCGTAATAAAGTGTGTATCACCATAAAGTGAGTCACATGAGATTTTTGGTTTCCCAGTGAATATAAAAGTTATAGTAACACTATACTGTAGTCTATTAATGTATGCAATAGCCTTATGTCTAAAAATATGTACAGACCTTAATTAAAAATATTGTATTGCTAAAAAATGCTAACCATCTCCTGAGCCTTGAGCAAGTCATCATCTTTCTGTTGGTGGAAGGTTTTGCCTTCAATTTGTAAAAAACACAATCTCTGTGACGTGCAATAAAATGAGGCATGCCTGAACGTAACTGAAACAATGCTTATCCTTACTATGTGGGACATGCTATTTTCCATTCCATCCCATCCCATCTCATTTCATTCCACTCTATACTTCATTTTTTAAAATGCTGGCTGGGATTCACTCAATGGATTGCAGGCTCGAAGTTTGAAAACTGGTCTGGACACTAAGCTATCAGATATGCCTGTAAACTCAGGAGAGTCGGGGCCAAATCCACTGTTACTCATCACTGTATGTATCCCCAGGCATAGCACGGTGCCTGCCACACAGAAACGTGCTCCATCAATATTTGTTGAATGACCGCATGGTAACATACAAATGTGTATGAATAAGTGAATGAATTGTCTACTCCACCCAGACAGGAAAGTGTGGCTTTGATCAGATTCTTCCGTTACTGAAAAAACCAGCCCACTTCCTGTGGCTTTGATCTGCAGGCTTCATTCTAAACTGCCCTCCCTCAGCCAACGGCTCCCCACAGCTCATTTCCTCCTCTTTGGCCACCTTATCTCTCTTTCCAAATACCTCTCAGATTTCTCTTTAGGGTAAGTATGCACACTCCTGAATTCCTTATCCCCACACCTTTTGGCACAAGGTGGGGCTGACCTCTGGAGTCAAGTACTTTCCAAATCTCAGCCCCCTGGAGTGCAGGTCATTTCTAGGTCTGGTCGGTCCTTCAGCTGGGGCTTGGCATTAGTCCTCATCCTGCTGATGGTCTTTGCGGGCAGGCGGAGGATGGGTATGGGGGGTAGACATTGATAAAATAACTGTGAAAATTATAATTACCATCTACGAAAGATGCTATGAAGGAAAGTCGAGGTTGCCTTGAGAATATGTAATGGGGAGCCTGTCCCTGAAGAGACAAGTAAGTGGAGATGTGAGGACAACAGGAGTTAGGCAGACAAAGAGGGTGAAAGAGAAAGAGCTGGCAGGTGGAAGAAACTGCAAGTGCAAAGGTCCTGAGGTAGGAATAGTAGCAGTCCATTTGAGTCCAAGAGAACTCAGCACAGCTGGTGCACAAAGAATAAGGGGCTTACGATGATGAGGCTGGAGAGTAGCCAGGAGCCAGCCCTCCTAGGCCAGGTTAGCAATTTTGGATTTATCCTAAGAGCTGAGGGAAGCAACAGCGTTCGAAGAATTATGTTGACACTGTGTTTGGAAAACTCCTTTGTCTGTAGTATGGCTGAAGGGTGGGAGTGGTGATGAAGTGAGGAAGTCAGGGGACCAGTTCCAATACAGCGGCAGCTTGAAGAGGGTGGTGGTGATGGAGGTTCAGGCATATGACCAATCTTAATAAATGCTTTTGTTCGCAGGTCATTTGGTCATTCAACGCTTTTAAACACCTACTAAAATTCTGCTCTGCACTGAGTCCTAGACAGCCAGAGTCAACTAGCTAGCTCACAGACTGTCTGGGAGGATGGACAAACTAGAGGCAGATCAGCCGGGTTGAAAAGTGCAAAGCACTCTGGGAGGTTCACATGCCCCAAGGCACATGTCCAAGGGAGCACTGGCACGTGGGTGTCCGCCTGTCTGATCGCTGGGCAGCAAGAAGTCAGGACTCTAGGAAAGGAGTCATTAAGGAGTCATTAAGGTCTCCTCCCCAAGCCCATTCTCATTTACAGGGCTCTAGGCCTCAGAAATCTTCCCTTCTCCCCAATCCCTGCCTTGGGGGCCTGTCTTCCCTGGCAAAGGCTCCTCTTCCCCCAGTACTGGAGCCTGAGGGTGTGAGAGGGCACAGGGGGTCTCCCCAAATGCCTGGGGCAGTGAGCCTAGCAGGCCAGGTGAGGGCGCGTGCCCAGCCCCAGGGTTCTTAATCTCTCTTCCGGCCTCTGAGTCACTTTCCTTGGAAGTTCAGTCCTTCGTGGAGGCCCGGTTTACTCAGGGCGTTTCCCACTCCGGGATCAGCCCGCCCTTCCCTAGGAGGAGCCCTGGGGTGTCTCAGGGAGCCCCCTGAGGGCAGGGAGGTTTCTTTGCCTTGAACCTGGGGCTGCAGCACAGCCTTAAGGAGTGTTCCTTTCAGGAATTCTTGTTGCCAGTAACCTCCCTGCCACCACCATGCTCCTCAGAAGGCTCTGAGGGACCCTCCTGATGTATGGGATGGTGCATGATGGGACGGGTTTGTGGGGCTGCCACTGCTGCCTCCCCGTCTATGCTCCTGGTGCTCAGGACTGTTGGTGGTTCCAGCAGGGACCTCCTCCCGCGGGCTTTGCAGTGCTTCCCATAAAGCCCCAGGGCCCACTTTCTGCTCTGGCTGGGAATGCAGTTAGGAACACATGGAGTTCAGGCTTCTGATCTTGGGGCTGTTTTTCCTCGCTGCCCTGCAGTACTAGCCGCATGCGTTCCTTCCTCTGCCTCCTGCCTGGCCTCATAGGTCTGCCTCACAGACCAAGCAACAGACTTGCACAGGAGGGGAGGACCTGACTCCTGGAAGGTCAAAGGGAGGAGCGCCTCTGCTGACCAGCACCAGAGGCTCTGGGGCAGCCTAACCATTGATCCCCAGGGCTGAGAGCTCATCCAATCTAGCCCCCTGCCCTCCTGTCAGGAAAGGATTCTTTCCAATGTGAGCTGGGAACTGAAGCAGCCTCCAGCCCTTTAACTGGTCTTACTACTGTTGGAGATCCATCCAAACCTCCTCAGATCCTGGGGAGGGGTGTTGGGAGAATAGAACACCTGTTTCCTCTAGCCCTGCTACATCCCAGCACTCTGTCTTTGGTTAGAGTATCATGGAACCAGAAGACTTTAAAGAAGGCAGTGGAGTTTAACAGCTGTGCAGAAGTGGCAAAGAGAAAAGGCAGTTTATTGCTACTAAACATTCTAAGTGAAATCTTCTACAACAGGTGGAACCAGCAGACAGCTCCACAGACCCCATGAAGCAGAAAGATCACGTGGAACCCAAGGGTGCACAATAGGTCGTGGCAAGAGGTCTCAGAAATATCCCCCACAAACTTCCTTCTAGAGCTGAGTAAAAAACTCTTGGGAGTAGCATCCAAATTGGGCAGAACCACTGTGGGTAAAAGAGACAGATGGTTCAGATACTGAGAGGGGAGGTGTTCAGTGGGGCAGTCTCAAAGAGAAGCCACATTATCAGTACTTCTGGGATCAATAGTGCAAGAACCCAGGAGCAGTGAAGGTGAGGAAATACTTTTGGCCCATTCCCTTCCCTCACCTATGAACCTCCTCCTAAAAGGACAGGAAAATCTTGATTTAAACACATACAACGGAATATACACAGATATTTCTAAGAAAGAATGTAGGATGCCAGGCCCTTTCTTTCAAACAGAAGTTTGCTAGTAAGTGTAGACTAATGAAACAGATAAGTCAAAGTTAACCCAGTCAAAGTGGGGTGTGCATTGAGGAAAGGGGTAAGTGCCCCTACTTTTCAGCTCTGTTATCTTCCTGCACTCCCCTCTCTCCAGAGGTTCTCTACAGTGTCCCCAACTCCTCCTGGGCAGCTAGAAAAGGCCACCCTGGGTGTTGGCACAGTAGGCAGGAAGCCCCGATAGGTTCCTGCCAGTCTGCTGTCACCATCTGCATCCCTCCATTCACTAAGGTCCTTTTCTTGCCAGACCTGAGGAAAGAGCCAGTTTGATGGTTCCCTGCATCCGTCCAAGAAGCCCAGGTCTGGTTACTTGGTAGCCCCAGAAAGAAGAGAGAGAAGTATCAAAGCCCTGAGATATCATTTTTGGGTGGGTTGGGGGACAGCGGATATAGCATTATCTACTCTTCCTCGGCAGCCTGGGCTGGTTGCTGGGTATTTTGGCCATTGGAAGGTCTGGATAGAAGCTCGGTGCTGACTTCTCTATGGCGGTGAAACTTCTCTGGGCCTCAGGTTTCTCACTTGTAAAACAGGATAAGACTTTCTGCCCCACTAGCCTCAAAGACAGAACCTTCATGTTCTGTGACAAGATGCCCTGAGTAAATGATACTCTCAGCTTGGCCTCCAGGAGTCCCTTGGCCCACTCGGACTCTCAAGTAAGAGTCCCTGGATGCCATCCTCAGTGATGGGGACATCTTCACAGTCCTCCCTGAGCCTGTATGAAATGAGTGGCTCCACATAAAATGTCCTCCCATACTGTGAGCTGTAGGAAGGAGATCATGGCTTAGAACTCCCTGTGGTCACCTTACCTACGTCCCAGACACATACAGACACAAACACAGAAATGTCCTGAGGTACTGAAGAAGAATTCACCACAACTTGGAGAATATTTTCCACAGAGTATTCCCTCAAAGCCCTGAGTCACCCAAGTCCTTTGCTCTGGGCACCCTGTTAACTGCTATTTGTCTTTTCAGTGATTGTATCTCCCCAAGGACAGAAGTCAGCAATCATGGGTTCAATTCTCTGTTACATCACTAATGGCATTGTCTTCTTCAGTCATGTGTTACTGTCTAAACTGTTTTTTTTTTTTCATCTGGAGTAGGGATAACAGCATCAACCTTATCAAGAGGCTGTGATGCTTAAATGAGATAATATGTGTATGACAGGATGGAAATGATTAGTGTGTGAGTGTTCCTTCCCCGTCATTCCCTTTCTCCCCGCTTGTTTGAGCAAATTCTGGCTTGGCTTACTCCATTTCTTTGCCTCCCTTAGCCTCTAAGGAGGGTGCTGATTGTCAGAATTATCCATCCGTAGGCGAATGTGAAGCAAAATTGAGAGAAAAGAGAGAGGCAGAAGGATCAAGGGCAAGATTAAAAGAGGAGGGAGGTTGGAGAGAAGCTGCAATGTGTGAGGGAGGAAAGTGGGTGAGAGAAAGAAGATTTAAGAAGCATCACTGTGATCTACAAATCCTTTTGTTAGGATTAAGGAATTTGAGTAAACAAACTGAGTCATTTTGACATGATTATTTTTTTTGTTGCCATTTTTGATGATAACACAGCTTTGAGACTGGACCTTGTGATACATATGTCAGATGCTTGGCACACAATAGGAACACAGTAGGCGCCACGGTTGGAACTGTGTCTGCTCAATTATGGATGATGCTTGTGCGCATGTACACTGTTTCCCACATTGGACTGGGTGTCTTCTGAGTGTGGATGAGATCACATCAGCTTGGGAGCGACTGGAGGGCTGGGACTATATTTTGTCTCCCCACTCCACTCTCCTTGAGGACAGACTCTCTGAATTCTCCATTAGACTAGTGACTCCTAGTGTGGGGGCTGTTCTTCCACGCCTAGGTTCTGTGTAAGTCCCCAGAACAAGGTCCTGCTCACAGACTGTGTCATATCTCTATTTTGCCTGACTAATGGCCTGACCCTGCCTAGGTGTGAGGTGAAAGTAGAGAGAGGGAAAGGGGAGAGGTCAGGGCCCACGATGTTTTCTTCTGTTATATGTGACCCAAGAAGGTAAAGAGAAGAAAGCATCCTGTCCCAGCCCAGCCCCAGAGCTAAACATTCATTCCTAAGAATGCAAAATCCTCTCCCAACCCAGGGGGTTCCCATAAATCCAGGTGAGCTCTGTCTGGTCCTCCTGACTCTGGCTCATGGGGCGGGGCAAGGGCCAGGCCAAACCAAAGTTCTGTCTTGTGGAGCTGAACGTGTTTACTTTGTTTGGCAAAGTGGCAGGGTTGGGGGCGGAGGTCATTATGACAACAGCTTAGAAACTTCTGTTAGAAAAGAACAAGGTGTTTTTATTGTGGACAAGTTAGGATCTGTCTGTCTGGGTCATGGCTTGGTTTTTGTATCTCAGCCTGGCAGTTGGTTAAGGCTCTCATAATCCCGTTTAGTTTGTTGCAATTCAATTAGATTTCAACACTTATCGTGTACCTACAATGTGCCATCAACTGTAGTGGGTGCTGAGGGAATCCGAGGAACAAGATCAGGATGTTGCCTGTAGGGAAATCCTTCACCACCAGAAGGACAAAGGTGTGCACAGCTCTCTCTGTTCCAGAAAGATTGGAGCTATGACAGAGGTGTGAATGAATGCTGGGGTGGGGTGGAGGGCAAAGAAGACAGAACAATGAATCTTCTGGAGGTTTAGAGAAGACTTTGTGAATGTGGGAATATCTAATTTGAACCTTGAAGACAGAGCAGGCACTGAAGAAGTGGTGAAGGGGTGGGGTGGGAATAGTGTGAACAAAGTGGGGCATGGTGAGTAGTTCAGTATCAAGTGGGGAGGAAGAATAACAATTAACATCTATTGAGCAACTACTAATTACCAGGTTCTGTGCTATATGCTTTGCCTGTGTATTATCTCATTTAATCTTGCCAGTAATCTAAGGAGGTAGGTACTGGTGAAGGAACTAACATTTGGACAGAACAGATGGATCTGAACCAGGATCTGAATCAGGTTTGTCTGACTCCAAATTTTATGCTCTTTTTACTAGGCTAGTGGTTTCCTGAGTATATTTTATGAAACTTTTAGGATTCTGAGAAGGTGCTTTAAGGACATGTCTGATTTTAGCTTCATATTTAAAATATATTTTAATCAACACATACTCAAATGTGTTATATAATAAAATCTCTGTGCATATTTTTGAATTTCTTGTAAATGTGTCATTGATTAAAAAGATTGCACAATCTGCTCAGGTTTATTCATGTAAAATTGTGAAAGAGAATACATTCCCATGCCTGCCACTCTCTATTACAAAGCAGGTGGGACTTCCAGTGCAGCATGGTTGACTAAAAGCACATGGTCTTATCTCCTCTTCCTCCAAGAATGTCTTAGAAATAAATAATAAACATATAAATCTTTCCAAAGAAAAGAGTTAGGGAAGTCCATCTGTGGACAAGAGAAATTTCAACAAATTTCTGGAGGAGTGGTTTAATGGAGGAGAGGTTACTGAGGAAGCAGGACAGAGAAAGCTGCAGTCTAAGATGCACATGGCAGGGTCTGCAGCTAAGGAAGGAGCTGACCTGTCTACAGAAACCTTAAGAAGCGTGGGACTTGGATATGTTGGGTGAAGTGGAGGGTAGGAAGGAGATATGTGGCTGAAAATTGGGGATTAATTGAAAGTATAAAAATGATACAATAAACTTCCCTGACCTTTGTATGCAGAGTGATCAGATATGCCCCCTTATTGCCCCTCCCCTCTAAAATGAAAGGTCTTTAAAGAAATTAAAATATCTGAGCAAGACTAGGAGAGCTGGGTTTTAAGTTGGCATTCTAGAGTAAAGCACATTGCAGGCTGACATCTAGAAGTCCCAAACAGAAAGACTAGCTTGTGCTGAAACAAAGCCTGCCATTCATCTCTTCTTATCTGTGTACACAAAGTTTCCAGGAAATTTCTACTGCTTCATTCTTAAATATGAATGGACAATCATAAGCCAGAAGCTATTTGAGGAAACCTGAATTATGAAATGGAAAGACTAAGATAAACAAACTGAAAATAAGATCTCTGAGGGAATAGAAATAATTTTTAGGTAGAAGAGAATTTAAAAAGAGAATTCAAGAGTACACTGTCTAGGACGTGAGTGGTACTATGAAAAAGAAAGAAATGGAGAACAAGAAAGCCCCCAGGCATAAAAATATGACTAAAATTTGGTGGGAATGTTGACATTAAGATCAAAATAATCTTTCAGAAAATAAGGCTAAAAAGGAAATAAAATTTTATTTAAAAAAAGGTAAGAGACAAAAAAATAAAACAATGCAGGACGTCCATGTTTGGTTGATAAGCATTTTAGGAAAAGGAGAAAAAGCAGGGGAGAAAATTTCCAAATAAATAATTGAACAGAATTTCCTAGACCAAAAAGACTCAATTCTTTAGACTAACAAAGTTCATTAAACCCCCAGCATGAAAAACATACAAGATTTTGAAATTTCAGAATACCCAGAAAAATAAGACATCTCCAAAAAGTTTCCAGAGGAAAAAACAAAGTCACCTACAAAGAAATGAAGACCAGAAGGACACCACATTTCTCACAAGCAGTGCTGGGTACCAAAAGACAATGGAAAAGTATCTTCAAGATGCTGATGGAAAAGGACTTTCAATTTAGAATTTAATACCCAGCTAAACTTCCTATTTAGGTACCAGGTCAGATCAAAGACACTTGTAGAAACACAAAGACTAAGAAGTTTACTTCTCACATACCCTTTCTTAGGAAATTATTTGAGGATTGCTGCATAAAACAAGGGAGAAATCAAAAAAAGGGAAAACATGGGATTTTTGTCAGCTTGCAAGTTAGGTACATAGTTTTAAATAATTAGTTAATTAAATTGTGTATTCAGTATGTGTTTTCTCTTTGTTAGGTTTAGGTATCAGCATTATGCTAGCTCTGTAAAATGAACTAAGTTTTCTATCTTTTTATGCTCTGAAAGTGTTTGCAAAGACTAATCTGTTTCCTGAATGTTTGCCAAAAAGCAACAAAACAAAACAAAACAAAACAAAACAACCCATTTAGATCTTTTTAAAAAAGCAATTCTTTGACAATATTTTCTATTTTTTTTAATTGTTATTTTGTGACCTTTGTGGTAGGTCATACTACTTATCCAATATTCTTTCTTATTCTTTCTTTATTTGAAATAATTCAATTTGCCAAGGTAGAAATTAAATTTCATAGGTCCTCTTGAAGAGAGACTTGGCAACTGACATGGTTCTGGCCAATGAGAAAAAAATGTATGTACTGAATGGAATTTCCAGAAAAGTTATTATTTTCCTGGCAAAAGGGACAGACCTAGCTATCCTTTTACCTTTCTCCCTTCCCCCTGCCCAGATTGTAGATAGGATGACTAGAAGTGGAGAAGAAATCCTATGAATGTGAGGAAAAAAGCCACTCTCTAAAGATGGTGCAGCAGAAAGACAGAGGACCTGTGGTTCCGGATGGCATCATGGAACTTTATACCAACCCAGGACTGCTTATCTCTGCATTTCTTGTTGCATAAGAAAAGTATATCCCTTATTGATGTAATTTACCAATTGTTCAATTTTCTGCCTTTTTTTTCTCCCTTGCAAATCACCTTCAATTGGCACAAACTTTAACCTCAGAACTGCTGCCTGGAACACAGAGGCTTTTAGATTCTATGAAAAGGTATTGAGTGAATTGAAGGCTGTCAATTAAGGTAGACATTTTTTCCCTCTCCCCATTCTTCTATCAGCCCATAAAACAGGAACTTACATCCTCTTGGAAGTATGAGGAAGAAAACTTTCGACTTTCTTGGTACCCTCTTCCTGGGTCCTCGCTGTGAGAGAGTAGTGACCTCTTGGGTTGGTGGGGTTGGGAAAAGGTATCAAGCATTGCTCAGCTCGTTCTTGGCTCTCTCTCTGGGACTGACTTAGCCATAAGCAGAGTGTGCTCTTTTTGCTCCTGCCTCCTCTAGGCAGTGAGTGCCAGAGCAGGCCCAGCCCCTGCTCCGGAAGACTTCAATCGTCCAGCTGCTCTGCTGTGAGTGGGTGGGTAAGGTCAAATCACTGGGGAAGGAAAAAGAAGCCCGTTTAGATTTTGAGTCTAATCCACATTTTTCAATACATCTGGACCAGCAATAAAGCTGACATTTTAATCCCTTGTCTCCTGTGACTATTTCTCAACTGGATCAGAACTTGGAGAAGTGAAGGGTGTGATTAACTAGCTTCCCTAAACCCCAACATCTGTTGAATACTTAGCCCCAATGGGAAAAGCCACAGTTAGATGAAAACAGTGGTTTAAAAATTTGATAATAATTAGACAGTACTTTTCTATACTTAATTGGTTATATGTCTTTTCATCTCACTATAAATGTGTATCACAGTATTTACTTTTTTCCCTAGGTGAGAACCTGGATTAAGAGCGATAAGGCTCTCTAGGCTTGGCTACAACTAACTTGCTCTGGGGCTGGACTTTTCTGGGCTTTGATTTTATCCATCATAAAATGAGTGGATTAGACTAGATGATTTATTCATCACACTTTTATTGAGTATCTGGTATGTATTGAGTGCTGTGCTGGAAGCTGGCTATATAATATTGTACAAAACAAATATGGCCCCACCATCTTGAAGTACAGAGTACAGCAGGAGAGACGGACATGGAATAAACACATAAATAAATGTCTATTTACATTTCACTCTTTTGTTCATTAAAATTTTAGTAAATGAGCGATTGAGTTGTATATAACATTTCTACTGGTTATTACTTACCCACACTGAGGGGAGCCTTGCTGGTTGGTCCACCAGCCACACATGGTGATGTCACTAGTTATGCAGCTGGTTCAGAGCTGCTGTGCTCAGGGAGACATAACAGAGAAACTTCCACAACTTTGGCCTTTTGGATTAAAACCAGGTTAAACATTTTTTAAAAAGCTATAAATTAATAACATGATTGCTATAAAAATTCAAACAGTACAGAAAAAAAGTTAAAAAGAAAACATCTTTCCCTTTATCCCTCCAAGCTTGCAGTGGGTTTCTATTAGATGTGTAGCCTTCTAGAAAGCCTCATACTCAATTGCAGGTTTTAGGAGGGCAGGGATGGAATCTGCCTTATTCACTGCAGCATCCCTGGTGGGAGCTCAGTAAATAGTTGTTGACCAAATAGTTGAATAAGTAATAATCACACATACAGGCTCATGTCTATTTTTTTTTTTTAAGATCAAAAAGGGGATCATGCTACATGTGTTTTTTTCTTGTATCTTGCTGTTTTTTTTTAAACTCACTAATCCATAATAAACAAATATCCTTCCATGTATCAATTTCTAATTTTTCCATCCTGCTTATTATGTGTTGAATTGTGTGTCTCTCAAAAGGTATTGAAGTCCTATGGAGATAAGGCCAATCTGGCCAGGCCTTGCTGGGCTGGTTAAGATAAAAAGCAATGAGAATGCCCTTGGGACAGGGACCATCCGAGCCTGTTTCAAAGGTGGAGCCCTGGGTTGCCCACCTCCTGACACCTGGCTTCTAGAAGTGTGCACATTGCCCCCATTCTCACACAGCTGTCCCTCGCCCCCTACTCCCAAACTGACACTCACTCGCTGAGCAGGGTATTTCTGCTAAATCTGGTGGGAATAAGGTGCGATAATGCCATGGACATTAGCTTCACAGGGCAGGGGACAGGGACATCATGGCTTGTGAGAAATAGGAGTGGGAGTTCATTGACTTAGAAAGTCTCCATATTAGATAAGCAACGTTTGAAAATACCGTTTTTGTTATTGAGAAGATTCTATAAGTGTTCAAGTAAGTAATAGGCATACCGCATGTCCTTGTCGACCCTCTTTCCTCTGAGTGTACTTGACCTAATGAATAAAATATGGCAAAAGTGAAAGAAAGTCACTCGAGATTAGGCTTTGAAAGACTCTGACTTCCATGTTGCTTGTACTCTCTGTGAGTCTTCTCTCTTACTTGCTCCAATGAAGCCAGTTGTCATGTTGGGCGCTACCCTATGGAGAGGCCCATGTGTCAAGGAACTGAGGGTGGCCTTTGGCCAACGACAGAGAGGAACTGAATTCTGTCAACAACCATGTACGTGAGCTTGGAAGAGAAGCTTTCCTCACTGGGACCTTGATATGACTACAGCCCCAGACAATACCTCAGCTGCAGTCCGTGAGAGACTCTGAAATAGGGGACTCAGCTAAGTTGCACTTGGATTTTCTCTAGAAACTGGGAGATAATAAAAGTTGTTTTAAGATACTTAAGCTTTAGGGTAATTTGCAGCAATATATAACTTATACAAAGTATAATTTGGAAAAGGCCAGTCATACCTGTCACTATCCTAATGTATATTCACATAAGTTGAATTCATGGTTGACACACTAATTTTGAAATTTTCTGTTATCACTATCAAAATGGGAAAGATATCGTATGTGAGGATCCAGGGTCTGTGTGTGTGTACATCAGGGTTCAGTCAGAAAACAGAAATGACACTAGTTATTTTTATAGAATTTAATATAAAAAATTGTATCACTTAATTGTACCACAGTACAGTGCGAATGGTGAAAATCACCAATGACCAATAATCAATCACTCTCAGAAAATCATGTCCATCATTAAGATCTGGGACCTTGAAAACTCAAAAACCAAGAACTGTTTTGTTTGATATTGTTGTTATTATTGTATTTCAGCTTCTTTTCCATTTCTTTGGGGGCAGTGGAGGCTAAGAATCTATTTTGAACATGAACAGATCTCTCTCGATAAACATGGTTAGTTCAATTAGTTGGTTAGGTGGGAAGTGTGACGGTGACACATTGTATAGCAAAAGCTTTTTCCTTGTTCCCATCACAGTCATACAGCTGTGAATTTCCAGGACTGATTGCCCATTGTGTTGATGTCTCCATTTACTAAAACACTTCCCTAGTCTGGTTTCCAGTTTTTGACCTTTAAAGAAAGACTTCAGTGCATGCATTTATGCAGATAACACTTGGCTTCCGTTTGAATTATTTCCTTGGAATAAGTTCCCAGGAATGAAATTATTGGGTCAAAGGAAGAGGAACAGCTTTATGGGTGTTGCTGGGAATTGCTTTATGGCTTTCAAAGAAGTGATGCCAAATCACCATCAACAATTTAGAGCATATGAGGAAGGAGCTTCAGACAACCAGTTATTCACTCTTAGGAAATCAGCCCCTAGGCCTTTAAAAAACTACCCAGAGGGGTTTGGGCATGAGGGAAGTGGAGTTCAGTATGGAGTCCTGGGCTGAGAAGGAGGAGATCTGAAGGTTTATTGCCAAAAGCAAGAGAATGAGCAATTAATACAGTCAACCCTGGATAACAGGTCCTGAGTTTAAATTCTGGCTTTGTTAATCTTTCTGAGACATTTGTTTTGTCATTTATAGAACAGGATCTATAGTAATACTGAACCTCACAGTTCAGTAATACTGAACCTTGCAGTGAGGCAAGAATTAAATGAATTATTAGGTGGTAAGTGTAAGAATAGCACATGGGACAGCATATGGTAAACACTGAATAAATATTAAGAACAATCACTTGCTACCATTTCTATGAGTTAGTGTCTGAACCTCGGCTTTCATGTTTCAGTCCTGTATCTCCAGTGACTGAGCATCTCGTCTGCGTTTCTGCACAACATCCCATCCAGACCCCTCAGTTTTCCCTGTGGATCTCGTGGTCTCTCTGAGGCCAAATAGGAGCAATCTTGGCTTTGAGACATTGAATCGGATGGTCTGTGAATGCCCCCTTGTGGACAACTAACTTTGTTTTGCTCTCCCCAAGCTAAAGGAGAAAGTCAGCCCTGCACTTGGGAGGGACCAGGGTGTGTGTGTGTGTGTGTGTGTGTGTGTTGTGTTGGGATAGTGGAGGTCTCCATTTCTGCAGGTAAATGAAGAAATAGCACATCACATCCTCCTTACTGGCTGGCAAGGGGATGTGTCTATACGTCTATACACTTGTGCATGTACATGGACTGGAGCTGAATGTGCTGGTTTGCTTGTGTGTATGTGTGGGTATACTTGATGTCATTTTTCTTGTCATGGGGGTTTCATGGGGTTCTATCGAGGCTATATGGTTTGAGCAATGAAAGCATTGTGAAGCGTGAGGCCATTATTATGTATAATAGCATGTATAATCATCACTAAGCTTATCCACTCACTCATTTGAACATTCAATTCCACAAATATTTATTGAGTGCCTACTACGTGCCCTATTTCTGAGGTCTAGGTAGGCAAGAATGACAAAGATAAAATCTGTTCTGCTCTCTCCCAGTCTGGTGGCCAAGAGAGACCAGTGAGTGAACCATTGCCGTACAGAGGTGCCAAGGGAGGCTGCCTGGAGGTGACGGCTAAGCTGAGCCATGAAACTGTGCATGCTCTAGCCTCTCCCAGCTTCGAAGCAAAGGGTTTTGTGCAGAGAGCACTGGTGGGGTTTAAAATAACAAGTTTTAATGCCCTCTTACTAGCAAGTCCCTTTCCTTGCGTCTATTTCCTCCTGGGTTAAGCCACGGGGCTTGGCCGTGATACTTACAGTTTCTATTTATTCTATGTCTCTGATCTTTTCTTCCCTCAGCCTGAGGAATTGTCTTTCCTTCCATTCTTTTGTTATACTCCGCCCCCTTTCCTGAAGAAATGAAAACCATACTGAGTTATGAAAAGCAGGAAAACATTGATATACTCATGTAGGACGTGCGTGCGTGTATGCACGCAGGCACGCATGCGCGCGCTCCTAGGTCCGCAGCAGGAAACCCCCAGCTGCCTCTTGGGGCAGTGACCTGACAAGCGACGGTAGAACGGAGGTGATGTCTCAACAGACCAAGCTCCTTCCACACTTGGCTAACCTGGGCAGGTCATTTAGCTTCCCAGAGCCCGCGTCCAGATCAGCAGAGTAAATACTCACCTGGGAGGGATTCTGTGATGCTCAGTGTTGACATATGTGAGGTGCCCCCCACTCTGTGTAGGACCTAGTGGGCTTTCGGAAAATGGGAGCTAAAAAGCAATTACATTTAAAAATATCGAGTATGGGTCAGACATTTGTCTCTGCAGGGAGGAAAGGTGTGACTGGAACATTACTCTGACCTTCTCAGTGGCAATAATCTTGGGGAGGATATCAGACATGAACCAAATTCACTCCGGTTCTAGCTAAAGCTCAGCTTATTAACTGGGTAACTTTGGTCAAATTACTTAACCTTTCTAAGCCTCAGTTTTCTCATCTATAAAATGAGTTCCCTCATAGAAGTGCTGAGATCATAAATGTAAAGGCATTTAATATAGTTTCTGGCATATAGGAAGTGTTCAGTAAATTGGTAGTTACTTGTATTGGTCAGGATAGGCTAACTGGTGAAACAAATAGGCCCAAGAATGTACCATTGCTCCTATAATGGTCTCAGGAAATACCAGGTTGGTGGTGGGGCTCATTCACAGACCAGGTTGCTGACAACTGTGCCAACTGCAACATGTGGGTTCCAAGATCATTTTGGAATGTTAAGATAAGGGAGTAGAAATTCAGAGTCATATGTGGTCTTTCTGAAATGATGTCCAGGGGACTGTGTGATCATGGAGATAAAGGAGTGAGAGATGGGGGTGGAGGAGGTGAGGAATGATCAAGAGAAGGGGGAGAGGAAAGTCTGGGGTTCATGGAAGAGAGACTGGAAGGAACAGAGAAAAAGAGGGGAAGGGAAGGGGTCCTAGACTGACCTCATCCCCATCCTTCTCCCAGGGGTCCCTGGGTCCTGCAGCTGCCACCTGGTAGCTTAGATTTCCAGAGGTCTACCCACTTGGGACCCAGTCTTCCATAGCCATTGTGCTGGAAGAGGTTGTACCTCCTCTTTCTACTTTGTTCTCCTTCCAAGAAGGAAGTAGCTCCAGATGCTGTGGGTGGGACATTCCTTGGCTGTGTTCACTGTTCCCAGATTTCTCATGATTCCTGGTGACAGAGCTGGCACCTCTAACCAGCCTCAGAGAGGAGCAGAGCTTTGCTCAAGGGCACCCTGCACCCCAGGAAATCCGTGTCTGGTTCAGGGACACCGCAGCCTTCTAGGTGCAAGACCTGCCTCCAGAATTGCTGTGGCAATTCAAGTTCACCCAGGCCTGCAAGGCACCTGCCTGGGGAAGCTTCACTGAGAAACAGAACAGGACTCTGTGCTCAGGAGCTTATAGTAGCCAGGGGGCAGGGTGGTGGTGGTGGATGAGATAGACTTTAGAGAACTATAAACCCTGTGACAGTGGCCCAGGGGAGTGAAAGGACAGAAAGTCACATTGAAATGTTGCTTGGAGGAGGTGGCACTTGTGACAGGTCAAGAAGGAGACATAGGAATTTGACCCGGAAGGTGGCTGGGAGGAGACTTCAGAGGGAAGAAAGAGCATGTGCACAGGTGGAGAGGAAGGGAAATGCAGGCCTCACTGGGGGAACACAGACCTGTCTAGTTTAGCTGAAACAAAAGGAATGACAAGAAATCATGGGGCGGTCCGGGTAGGTGCTGGGGTTCGATGGAGGACGGCTTGTGTGGGAAGTCTGTGTTTCAGTGGGCAGACAATGGGAAGCCTTGCAAGGTTTTTGAGCAGAGGAGGGATACTAAGGTAATTGGCAGCCTGTTTTTTATGTGAGACACATGAAGCTGCCCTTATCCTGTGGTGAGGTTGTCCAGCCCTTAGGGCACTGCCAAAGTTAAGCCCAGAGTGGCGTTGACCACGTTCACGGGGCCAAAGGACTTGGGAGCAGAAGACTCTGCTTCTGATCTCAAGAATCAAAGGACCAGAGAGGCCTGGGCTTTCCTCTTGGCTTTGGCATCTACCAGCTATGGGACTGTGGGCCACCTTGGTAAACTCTTCTGGGCCTCATTTTCCTCGAAGTGACAGAGGATAACAGCTCATGGTAAAATGAGGTAACCACCTGGCTCTCTTATTGTTGTGTTTAATAAATATTAGTTTCCTAAATATTGGGATTGGCATGGATGGGGGAGGGTGGAGGATCGGATATTCGGTGCTGCTGACAGCTCGGACTGGAGAGGCCACCCCTGTCCTTTTTATCTTGCACTGGTTGGTTAGGAAAGGCCTGTCTCCTTCTCAGGCCTTGCTGGCTCCTTCACCTGCCCTCCAGTCTATCTGGTAGGAGAGAGAGTGGGGAAGAGCTTTTGGGATAGAGGCTCATGTCACCAGTTTTTGTCCAAAGTCCATGATGAGGGACACATTTGGGCTGCCTACCTCCTCCGACTGGTCTCAGAGTGAGAGCAAGCGCTCTCGTGGCCTTGCCTCTCTGGACCTGGCAGGAAGTAGGAGAAATGGACAGATCTTGGTTCTAACCTGGACTTGGCCACTTATCAGCTATGACCTTGTGTACATTATTAACCTCTTCCAGACTCAGTTTCCTTGACTGCAAGATGAAAATAATAACAGAACTGACTCACAGTGTTGTGAGAATGGAATGAGCTAATGGTTACACAGTGACCCACACATATTGGGAGCCCCTTAATTGTTGGTTTTCCTCTTTCAAACTCCCTCCCTCTCCTCCTCCCTCTGTTTCTACCTACCTACCTACCTAGTTACCTACCTACCTACCTTTATGGGGAGTATGGTGGCTGCCTTAAAAGCAGAGCTCTGAGATGAGAGACCTGTGGATAGGTGGAGGCAGACTCCTTCCTCATAGACGCCCTCAGAATCCCAGGCCAAGAGACGAGAGAAAATAGAAAACTGATGGTTTCATTCCCAGGCACAGGGCCCTGGGGTGGAGGCTGCTCCTGCATCCTTTGCATTAGGATCGACTGAGGCTGGACGGCATGAGTGGCCACCCCACAGTAGGGCAGGAAGGGAGGAAACTTGCTGGACCAGCTTCTGGACAGATGTAACTGTCCAGATGTCCCATCCCACTCTCTGCCAGCCAACTGAAAAAAGAACCAGCAGCTAATTCACACTAAGATGATAATAGCAATAAATGAATCAATGATATTCACACCCTAGAGGTGTTGATAGCTTTTAATGGCTTTCTGATTCAGCCAAACAGCAACACTGTTCCCCTATGTGCAGCACTGGGGCCCAGGTTTTGGCTTTTGTCTGGGGCTGGGGAGACGGATAAGAGGCTCCAGAACAGGGCTAACTGGAAGACACAAGCCAAGGGTCAGGGGCAGGCAGAACTGCAGCACTGCTAGAGAGTGGGAGAGCCGGATGGCTTTAAAAGTTTAGGTCAGACAAGATGAGACCTAGCATGTGGCCCACTGCCCAGCGCTGCCCTTACTTTAAGAAGCACAAAGTCTAGAAGGTGGAGAGGAGATGGGGTAAGAGGTAGGCTAGGGCATGGAGCTTCTCCACACCTAGGAGGGGGCTGTTGCATCCTGCTCATCTTCCACACAGGCAGCTAGGAACCTCCAAGGTTATGACCACATCAACCTCATCTGACTCTTTTGTCTAGGGGAGGAAGGCAGTGGTGACCGAGGTGGGTTGGCTGCAGCCTGTCTTGGGCGTGGATGAGCAGCTCTTTGTGTAGAACATAGCTCCTAGGAAGCCTAGGCTTGCACTGAAGAATCAGCTAGGGGTCTTTTCAAAATGCAATTCTGGTTCTGTAGGATAGGAGCCCGAGCATCTGCATTTTTATATGGTTCCAGGTGCTGCTGGCTCAAGTTCGTGATTAAATAGTGAGTAAAGATGGATGAGTGGGAATAGCAGGCTAAGGACTCTCCAGGCCTCAGGCATGTCCCCAAGGAGCTGGCCCGTGACCTCTGGTGTCCCTTCCAGCTCTGACCAGTTTATCTCTAAGACCATATGTATGTGTGTGGCCAGAGTTCTGAGCTCGTTCACTCAGCCGCTGCTCTGAGCACCATCCCAGGCCTATTCCGGGCAGGTAGAGGAAGGCAGTTGCCGTTTGATGGTGATTAATAATAAGAACAGTTATGCATCATTGAGAACTTACTATGAGGAGACTTCATCAGTTATAAGTGGCAGAATCTGGCTGCAAGATATTTTTGAGGCCTGTGGGACCCTGGGTTCAGAGAAAGTGCGGGGATAGGAGATCTTTATTTGTCAAACATTTCCACCCAGGACTGTCAGACACTTTTGGGGCTGAAGGTCTCATTAATCCCTTTGATGGTGCCCAGCACAGCACCAGAGCTGGAGACTCTGCAGGGGCATGGGACATGGCCACACCCTGCGTGAGCTTATCGCCCCAGTGGGAAAACAGACAGCTCACAGAGACTCAGATCACGCTAGAGGCGCTGTCATCCTGGAGGAGAGGCACGACAAACCCACAGTGCCCACACAGGAGGGCTCCGAGAACTCGGGCCTCCACCGCAGGTAAACACTGAACTTTGTACGCCAGGAAGCTCCTGGCCCAGAAGCTTTAGCCTCTCCCTCTCTGTCTCAGGGCTGGGTTCCTGTCAAGGAAACAGAGAAAGTTTCCACTGTGCATCTGCATGGTGTGTGTGTGTGTGTGTGTGTGTGTGTGTGTGTGTGTGTGTGTGTGTGTGTGATAATAGGGCACATAGAAGTGCCCTATTATCTTTTCCTTTTTGCAGAAAATCAGGTCAGTGGTTTGACTGTTGTTGTTAACCGCACGATGCAGTGAGGAGGCGGCCTGAGCTGCTGTGGCCTCTGACAGCTGACGGCTGGACGGGGAGGGCTGGGCCTGGGGCCACCAGGCCTCTACATCTGGCTCTCCAGGCCACAGGGTCCCCAGAAAGCAGCAACCATGGCTGTCAATCTGGGGAGTGGACATTGTTGGCCACATCCTGTTTTCCTTTCAGCATTCCTCTCCCTTTCCTTGTGGCCTCTGCTGCAGGGCCAGGCCTGGTGGATGCTGTTGAGTAATCAGGGAGCTGGGCGTGAGGAAGGCAATCGCCCTATTTTGTGGTGGGGGCTCCACAGTGGGGTTAAACCAGGGTGGAGTGGGACTCTGCACAGGTAATAATAACAACAAGGACTCCAGCTGCTAGCACTTTCACACCAGTTTCATCACCTCACCCACAACACCCTTGGAAGGGGAGAGAGTAGGCGTTATTGTTATGTCCCAAGCTGCTGACAAAGGGTGCTCGAGAGAGAGTGAGGTCAAGAACCTAGTTCAAAGGCATCCACACTCTGATGCTAGCCTCACACTCCTCCTCTAGGCCGCTGAGGGGGCTGGGCTGTGTTACTCCAGAGACTGAAGAGGGAAACTTTTTCTGTCGCCCTTGAAGGTGGTGGGA
>PVKZ01004372.1:0-86257 GCA_004027375.1 Macroglossus sobrinus
GCGAGACTCACATCCACAGTGAAGCTTTAGTAAAAAGGCAAAGAAACGCTTTTGGTAGCTAGACAGACGAGTAGTGCAAACATAAATATCGCCAAAATAGTTATCTGAGAGTTTAGTAACGTGACAAGATGGTGACACAGCAAATCACGACCCTCCCTGGGCCCCAAACACACCGACAAAATCAACACACATTCAGCCAAAGGCTGTGTAAATTCGGATACAGACTGCAGAGCCAAAGAACTATGCAGATAAAAATAAGCAAACAGTCATTTGTTTATCTTCCTGGGAACGGTTAAGAGATGCCAATCAAACTTTGAATGACACCTGCTATAGTCAATACGCGCCCTAAGGAGGTCATCAATCCAGAATCTGTTGACAGTCACAGGAGCGGGAAGAATTCTTGGTTCTGAGGGAAGCTGCACATCTAAGCAATCACGCTTCTGATGATGCTTCTACGTTTAGATGTATGTGGAAGTCACGTTCCTTTGAATTTTTTGTATTACTGAATAATCTATCGCGGCGTAATTAATTCACGGTCTTGACAATTTAACTCATCAGTCTCTCGGCAGAATTTGTTGAGAATTCCATTAATAATAAATAGCAATGTTATTTGGGAATAAAAAAGTCAAAATTTCTACAGTAATAGATGTAGTATTATGTAGATTTCTTGCCAGATATGTTTTACCTGTGTCCTAAAAGTGAGGAAAAAATGAAAACAGAGAAAGGCAGAGAGTAGGGGATTTTGCAAGATAAGCAACCTGCACTTCAAAATGTTATTCTCATACAGGACAAAAGCATACAGGGGACTTTGCTAGAGGTGGGTAAAATAAGGAGACATGAAGACCAGATGTCACGTCTGAATCGTGAGGAAGAGAACACTGTTGGGAGTACTTCCGAGACAACTGGGGACATTTAAACACGAACCTCAGGAACAGGAGGATTCAACAGCGATTCTGCGATTGACTCTCTCCCGTGACAAGGAAGCCCTGGGAAAGGCAGATGACAAACGATCTTCTCTGAATCATCCTACAACCAGCTCTGCAATCAAGAGGATAACAGTTTTTGCTTGCAAGGGTTCTAACCTGTGACCCGCTTCACGCGGGACATACCTGACTGTGCAGGGTTCCTGACAGTGACCGAGTCTGCATTCTGGGGGGGGGAGGGGGCTGGGCCGTGGCTCCCCGGAAAATAAGGAGCCCACAGCAGTGATGCCACCAGGTGTGAAGTGTTCTCACGACTCCCCAGCGCTCATCCACATAAGTAACACACACGCCTTGCTAAGGGAGCTCGCGCGTTCCTGCAGACAGAGGACGTCGAGGTGGCAGGGAAGGATCTGGACAGCCGAGGGCTGGTGCCACATCTGTCCCTGCTCTGCTTGTGACTTCTGAGCATTTCTGTCCTGAAAACCATGACGGAATCATACGCTAATCTTACTAAAAGCAGACTATTGTCTCGCTCTTTTGCTCCTCGCTTTTGGTAAATACTTCTGAAATACGTAGAAGTTTCTTTCAATTTCAGTTGTACTAACAAAGAGCTAAATTGTTGTTTTTTGAGTATTAATTCCACAGTGCGAATTCACTGTGAATGATGTGCCTCTAATACACGAAACGCCAGTTTGGATTTAAAAATATATTTTGCTACTTTCACAAAAATTTTAAAAATTCAAACAGATCTGCATTAAGACGGGTGGATGTTTCTGGGGCGATGCGTCTTGATTTTCCCAGAGGCTCCTCCGGTGACTGGCTCCTTCATGAGAATCTGCCTCAAAGACTTTCCCAGGTTTTGGGGGGAATTGTGTGAACTCCCTCGTATGAATCTACTTTATTCAGGACCATGAATAAAGCGTGATTGCTCCTTGCTTAGGAATGAAAGGATGTAACTTCACATTCAGATTCTTCTTGTTCAGACAAATAGGGATTCTCTAACCGGATGAAACTGAGAATAAAAGTAATACCGTTAAATAGAGCTTGCTACGTTCGAGCACCTGCCCGTGAAAGCACTCATCCTACATTGAATGGAAGGGCCCAGCGATGAGGAGGGTGGGCAGAATCCCACCCTTAGCCCATGGCTTAGCCCGTGAAGGTCGTGTGTGTGTGTGTGTGTGTGTGTGTGTGTGTGTGTGTGTGTGTGTGTGTGTGACTGTGTGCGTGTGTGTGTGTGTATCTGCAGCTTTTTCTTGATCTGCAGAACCATAAATCCAATCCTTTATATAGTTCTTTCTTGGATTACTTGACTGCGGTGATGGGTTTGGGTGACTTTTTCAAGAACTATCACATGAACACGTTTCTAAGTAAGCCTGTGGTTACGTCTGCCCGGCGTGGCATAAGGCAGGCTCCTTCTCTCATTCTTGGGCACCACCCACCCCACTCCCACATTCTTCCGGTCCTGCTGTGGGCATCTCTGTCCTGGCACAGAGGCCGAGAAAGAAAACTGATGCCTCCCTCTTTTCTATGTGGTTTCTCCCAGTCATTCTTTTCTCCTCAAGATCTGTGGATCGCTGGCTTTAAAAAAATCCCAGATGGAGATTTACTGTACAAGGCTAAACGCTCACCTTCCCCTGTATTTTCATGAGACGTCATATACTTTTATTGTGTTTTTGTAAATGCCGAATATTAAAAGCAAAGGATGATACAGAAATAAAGGTACGTGGTTTAGGTTGCTGCCTCACAGGGCTTCAGATAAAAAGGACCGTGGGCCAGAAAGCCGAACACTCAGTAAGAAGGGACTCAGCTTTTCGGTGTCTGAAAACGATAGGTTTCTAATAACGTGACGGCTTTGAAATCACTGCCGTTTAAAACCGATAGGATTTAAGCAACGCGACATTTAGTTTCTAATGAAACAGGAGATACTGAAAAAATGTGCACTGATGATTTCACGTTCATGGAAACGGCGAGGGGACTCACTCACGCGTCAGCAAGCGTTTCCTGAGTGGCCACGAGGTTCCGGCAGCCACACGCTTCTCAGCGCCGTGCGCGCAGCGAACATACACACGCGGCGTCCCGGCCTGCAGAGCCGACGCGTCCGACAACGCGCATCTGAAAGGTCAGACAGTGATCGGTGCCGTCGAGGAAAATAAAGCAGAAAGGGATCGAGAGAGAGAGGGGCCAGTTAAATGGAAGCTGGGGTTATCGGGGCAGTGTTTCTGATTTCCCTAACGTCTTGTCTCTGAAAAGATCACCCGTTTCTCCCAAACGCAGGGGCTGTTTCTCGTTAGAAATGACAGTGCAGGTAACAACTGTTCGACTTTGCGCCTCACTCCCAATCCTAAGTGGTAGTGGACGGCAATGAATGTGTGCTCTTACGATGAGTCTACGTGAAACCTGGTGGTGTCAACTATTCACGACACAGGAAACATGCCCCACGTGCGAGAGGCAGCCAGGCCACGTGTGCTCACGCTGCGTTCACACGAAGAGGCACGCAGGAGTCGCACACCCGACCTGATGAGGACGACAGTGAGATCGGTGGCATTCTCCCGCCCCCGCGCGGGCAGACACTCTTCTGCTCCCGGGTCTGGCATGTGACACTCCGCTCTGCTTCCAGAGAACGCACCTGACAGGCTGGGAAAGGCTCCCCACCATCAGGAGAGGTGCCGCCTCTTCTGCGTGGGTGGCCGGGCGGGTGGCATTCTGTGAAAAGCAGCCACCAGGGGCAGCTTTCCGCCTGGGAGCGCACGGGCGCCCACACGCCTGGCTCTGCTGACAGATGTCTCCTGTCCTAAGGCTTGACGGTTCTTCCGTTCGTCCTCATCCCATTCTATGGCGCTTCCAACGTCAGTGATTTAAGAGCAATCTGCATTCTAAGAGGTGTTTGACCCCCCCATCGTCCCCATAGCAACAGCATCTCAGTCAATACTGCCCCTGATTATAGATTTACAAATGACAAACTGAAACAGAGAAGGGAGGTTAGCGAGCAGATGTCACATACATGGGACGCGTCAGAGCTGGGACTAACATCCAGGCCCTGATCACCCCCAGGGGCACAAACCTCCCTCAGGCCAGGGGTTCCTAGAACGCAGCGTGTGTTGGCATCGCTGGGGGACATGCTCCCTCTGTCGATCTGGGCTGGGGACCATAAATCTGTGTGTTTCCATCCGGCTCCAGTGGGCGCTGATGCCGCTGGCTCGGGGACGTCACTTCGAGAGCGGGGTGGCCCCCGTGCTGGCCTGGAGGCACAGGTGAGCATTCAGCGAGTCTCACATGTGCACTTGGATGTTTTCATCTTCACTTGTGTTGTCACTTAGGGTCACCGCGTACATGTGAGAAGGAGCAAGAGGGGGAGGGTTTGGGAACCGGTTTCCTTCCCTAGAGATCCGTGCCCCTACCTGCCACGAGGGGAATCGCGTCCCGTGTTGGAAAGCAACAGTTGCTTCTTCTAGGACTGTGGTCGCACGGGGACTCGGCGGCTTCGTCCCCTGACAGTGGCTCACCGCAGGCACTCAGCTCTCGCACACGGTGTTAAACACGCAGCGTTAGGGAGTCACTCTTGCTTAGCTTTTCCTACAGAGCCCTTTACATCTGAATGTGGAAACTGCTCTGGCAGCGAGCCAGGCCACAGACATTATAAAGCTCTTAGCCGTCGCCGAAGACACGGTGCCAAAGGCGTCTGATGAGTGGCTTACAACTGCTGAACTTAAGTGACTATGAAAAGAACAAATCTCCCGGGTCTTTATCATGTGAAACGTTACTGCTGACATGTCTCCTCGGCCGACAAGCATCCCGCCGAAGGGTCTGCCAGGCTCATCACCACGAGTCCTGGGAAGATGCGGGCATATCCCGAGCCTTTTGTGAGTCAACCATCGTGAGCTGATTCCTGATGCCCTGGTGCTCGAGACCTTAATGAGGAACTCACAAACAATTCATTTTTCCTGAAATGCTCTGGGTGGCTATGTGTGACCTTGTCTCGGGACGGGGCCAGAGTGAAGGTTATCTCCGTTTCCGCTCAAGAGATGGAGAGGACGGAGGAAGAATTGCAACTTCCAGGTGTCGAGGGGAAGCTGGTCCCTCCCCCAAGGGCTTAAGCACTGTCCTGAGGCCACAGCAGAGGGTCCTCAGACGTGGACAATGATTTTCTAACATTTTTTCCTAATGTCCTTGGAAAATTACATATTTCTTCTTCGCACATTTAACTCAGCACATTATGCTTTTCATCACAAGTTAAAATAGAAAGGATATAATTTGTAATATTATAAATATTGACATTATGAACTAAAACTATTGAGTCACACGTAGATATATGCCACAGATTACAAACACCAGTGTCATTTATGACCCACCAGAGTCCCTTTAAAATAAATAAAAATCTCTAACGGTCACAAGTTTTCCATCGTTGCATTGTTGTCTTTGAATTCCTAAATGAATTTTACCTTCCCAAAGTATCCCATCCTATTATATATCTATTTACATGTGCTTGTAGATAATCTATATTTTCTTATTTGATAAAATTTAAAATGTCACCCTTCTAAATTGCTGTTATTCTTTATTATGTCCACAGTATAATGATCTATAAAAGGTTGCCAGACCGACATACATTATATAATTCGGGAATCCATCATTATTTCTATAATCTATATTGTCTTATAAAATTTAAAATGTCATAATCCTAAATGGCTGCTGTGTTTTTCTTCCCTATGGGCCCCTCATTATAACGATCACAGGGAGGCAGAAAGAACCCCCACGGGGAACGCCACGGGCACATGCCCAGCACCGGGAGCGCTCTGATTGTCAGCGGCCGTGGCACGGAAGGCTGGTCCCCTCTCCCAGGCTGTGCCGGGGGCGCATCTGAGTCCACTGCATCCTTCCGTCTTGAGACGCTCATCCATGCGAGCAGCTGGGGACCTCGGTCGCCTTGCGCGCGTTTCTGGGGCTTCGATCTGTGAGAAGCGCTCAAGTCAAAGGCCGCCCGCCGGAGAAGTAACGCCCGCCGCAGGGTCAGCCGCTCCGCCTGCTTCCCCTTTCTCCCATCGTGAGTTTTTCAAAAGTTGGAGAAACTCATTTCCTTCTTAGAAGACAGAGTCTGAACTAAATTTTCTTTCAAAGGACGCTGACCCACAGTGACGCATCTAATTCCTCTCGCACCTGACAAAGCAACGCCTCTCCTTTGGATTCCAATATGAAAATCCCGGGCAAGAAATCCATTTTCCTGAGCTAATAAAATATGATCCTGCTACAAAATACAAAGCAGATACAGTTTGCACAAATTATCTTGTCATCAGAAGGTGACATTATGCCTTTCTCTTAATGAGGACCTTATTTGTGAGGCTCCTGAGCTATCAAATGCATTCTAATCTATTTTGGAGTATTGCTTGGTTTTAAACACTCTATACTTATAACAAGAAGAATGTGGTTCTTTATTCAGTGCAATCTCATTTGGCAAATGAGTTACAGTAACGTGCTGATGGGTCAGGCCTATGAACGTGGTGGACACAAAACCAGACACTGGAGACACCAATTTTATACCAAGTTCAGTTTTAATTAAAATCTTTTTTCAAGATGAAAGTGATAAAATCATCCTAAAACAATTTCTATTAAATATTATTAAGCAAATCATCCATGTTCACCTATTTTGTAATATTAGTTTAAATGACTAGTCTATCTATCTATATTTATCTATCTATCATCTATTTATCTATCTATCATCTATCAATCATATATCTATTATCTATCTATGCATCTATCTATCCATCTATTTATCTATCATCTATTTATCTACCTATCGGTCTGTCTATTCATCTATCATCTATCTATCTTATCTGTCACCTGTCATCTATTTTGTCTTTCTAACATCTGTTTTCTTTTCCCCATGGCCTCGCATCCTGGGACCTCTCACTGACAAGCCTTTAGCTGTTACTAAACCCAGTTGCCCTCACATGGACCACTGGACACTTCCAGCAGGACTCTGGCATTGCCCTGGTTATTCCCCAGCATCATATTAACATACTCAACCGACATCGGGCATGACCATAACTTAAGAAAACACAAACAAGCAAACATATGTTAACAGTGACCTTTAAGCAAATAAACACTGATTCAAAACCTAAGCTAAAGAGAATGTAAGGATAGTCCTAAAATTTTCTTAGTGCAAACGCACATAGAGGTATTATAAACCATGAATGACAGAAGAGAACATTATTGAACAACTGGATATATTTGTAGTAATATATTTTAGTTTGGAAACTTCCTTTATGAAAATATAAATGCACACCAAGATTCAGTACATGTGACCTTATAAAGTTGCTTAAATCTTTGATAAAGTTCCTTCCCAGCTGGCATGAGTAAATACAGAGGCCAAAGTACTTTTCTTTGAAAAACTGAAAGTCACTAAATGTTATCTTCACTTACACAAAAGACCACGAATTTTGTGGCAGCCTTGCCCACAAAAAGAACCTCTACATAAAACCTTACTTATCTTTAACCAAAATAATTATTTACAGACTTAAGAGAAGATGTTGATCTTTACAGGTTATATATGAAGAATTATCTGCATAAACTGCACACTCCAAATCTCACATTTGTTTAGGAAACAAAAATCTTCCATTGTTTCAGCTCTCTAGACCTTCTCTTGTAGCTGATTTTTAAAAACGTCTTCCTGAAGTCACCCCTCCATCTCTTCAGAGTGCATTATTGCAAGAAACTCTTACCATTTCAATGAAGCGTGCAAATATTGAACTGTGTAAATAAGATAAAAAGAATTTTAAAAAGTAATTGTCTGAAATCCAAATGAATGGACAGATGTCTCCATTATAAAATTCAACTGATTTAAAACTGTTGACAAACGCTTTCGGATAGTTACATTCTGTGATTTTTAAAAGAATGTTAGCTCTGGAACCCATCAGCAGTCTTAGAGGAGCAGGGTTCAGTGACTAACTGTCTGGGGAGGACTAATACACACGGTGACGATGGAACAACACACGCTCTAAGTGACAAGCCGTCTTTTAAGGCTCATTTCAATGATAAATGTGCCGTCTCCCCAACGCAAGACAGGTTTAATCTTCCCTGCCTTACACAACGCTACCTTGCTGTAGCTTAAAGAACGTTTTTTTGGAAGCAAGCCCTATAGCTGTGCCTGGCGGGTATGTGGTGTGGATAAACGAGAGTGTTCTGCCATGGCAAGTGACAAGGATGTCAACGGGCATCTACTAAGCAACCAAGACGCTGCAACGTGACCACCGCCAAGAGCACGCAACCTCGTCTACCCTCATGTCAATAGCACCTGTGACAAAAGGCGGACTAAGTTTCTGCAATCGATTAGCTCAGTCTGATGGCATGGGCTAATATTTAAGGCAAACATTGTATAGTATAGTAATACATTACCATATCATTCGAGAAAAACACAAGCCCACTGCAGCATAGCGGACATCACGGGACTCAAGCTACGCACACAGCCCTTGACCCTTCTGTCTCAGTGACTGAGGACGACACAGAGGTCAGATGGACATATGGATTTTAGGTACCGATTACACAAACAACCTGGGGCGAGCAGCTTCCTAAGTCCCGCCTCCGTCCTTCCATCTCTGTAACATGTCGTGTTTGAGAAACCGTGACACCCACAGCTGGGTCCCGCTCCCAGCCCCAAGGGCCAGTCAGTGGCATCTCCTAGGCAGCTGTGAGTTAGAGTGACGGTTGTCTCCAAGGCAGGCCTTCAGCCCGTGGAGACGGCGGGAGACGGCGAGGGACCTGGCCGGCCGCAGGCGCTGGACCGATGTCAGGCTGGATGAAGGCAGTCCGCTTCCATCCGCCAAGGCCGAGCGAGGTGGGCACCGGTTGAGGACAGAGGGGTGACCTGATGCCACGCGGGGCAGTAGGGTGCCTCCGATGCAGACCCCGTGTTGACAGGCCGCTCAGTGGTCCCCACGTTCCGCCCTCTCCTGCATGTCCAGGCCCGGCAGCACCCTCGGCTACGGGGCCACCCCCTGCATTGCAGCATGCTGGCACCCTCCCGGCCTCCACCCCTCGGCTGCAGCAGCTCTCCCGGCCCAGCTGTGAGCCTCCATGCTTCGCCAGGGTCGCACGCCTGCAGACATTGCTGCAGCCGAGAGCCGCTGGTGTCCACGCCCACGTACGCATCGCACCCACTGCGCCTGGCTCCGGCTCCCATCCCAGGGCTGAGGTCGGCACTGACCCCTGAGCTACACACGAGCAGACGTAACGACCATAAATACGTGCCGGCTGTCGAGGCATCGCGCTCCCCTCGGGGCTGGGCAGCCCTGCTCTACTGTTTGCTGTTTCATCTCCCAGGAACGTAAACAGTGATGAGTACAGAGACCCCGTTTCTACTTCTGCACCAAACTCGGTGAGCCGAGGGCCCTACCCTCCTCGCCATCGCCCGCCCCGCCCGCAGACACACACGGGTGCACACACCGGGGGCAGTGAGCGCGGCAGGACCGTCGTGATGGGCGGGTCTCAGAGCACGCGCGTCACCGTTAAGGACGTGCACGTGCATATTCTGAGTCTCGTGGGATCCTCAGCCCGCAAAGCATCTCCGCCGAGACGCGATCTCCTCTCCTGTGAGATCTCACTAGTCTCAGAGCACACCCTTCATTATTCTCCTGAGATAAAAAGAAAATTCTTCTTTGTGCCATTTTGCAAAGACACGTGCTGTTCTTCCACGCCCAGTTTTAAGATCGTGGAGAAGCGTGTGACGCCATCGTCTGTCCCCGGTCCCCTCATTTCTCCTTCCATTCAGTTACACCTCGTACCCGGACGGCGCTTTACGGGGTGAAAACGGTTTTAACTTGCTTCTTTCAGATTTCCAGGGAGTCGGAAAGACAAGTGTATTCAATACTAATTCAATGATAAAAAAAAATGTTGCAAGAACGCATCACGAAACAGCAACTGCTCCAATTCGCAGACCATGAAGATTAGGAGGGGGAGCCTCTACTCGACCTCCCGCCCACGTCCCCATGGACGGTGCTGCCCACCCATGCTGCTCTCGAGACCTAACACCAGCCCGGGGTCTGCATGAGAACCCTTCAGCGTCACCCTGGAGTGTGGCTGGTCCTTTCTGATTGTTTTTCACAGTGTTTTCAGCTCCTGACTGATCAGGCAGGTCGCACTGCCTCGCGCGTGATCTGTGTGGACTTGATCGCATTCCTTTCACGAATGCCATGTCTTCCTCCTGGAAGGCCGCCCCCGGCCTCTCCGGGCTGTGGACGTCCCAGGGCTGCCCGAGAACGCGGTCCCCCGTGCCTCCCCCCAGGCGGGACGGCGTTGTGCATGGCACAGCGGGGCGTTGCACACCGTGGCACGTGCACGCGCTCTCCGACGCCATCCTCTGCCTCGGTTCTGCCTCCCGCACTGGGGCGCACGCCTAATGAAGGATAGGGCCGTATGGGGGGGCCCTTTTGTGTCTGATGCATGCCCGGGACACGACGCCCGTCTGTCTGCACCGCCCGGGGGAGCACGACGTCTTCCCAGAGACTGAGGATGACGCGTAGTCCACAGAGCGGCCATCGAGGGCAAGTTCATGGACGTCGGGGACCAGCGCTGGCGGTGTCTCTAGGAACCCCTCCGAGGCCGCCCGCCCCGTCTTCTGAGTGAGCCAACTTCAGACACGGGTCTCTGCCTTCAGCGAGGCTCACCCCAGCGACACCACTCCCCAGGAGGGGACGCCGCCACCTTGGTGGCCGCCCCAGGAGTCCCGTCCGAATCCGGATGGAGCGGCCCATCCTCACCCGGCGCCCAGCGCTGTGGCAGCATGTCCCGAGGCGGCGGGCAGACGGCCATCAGGACACTCTCCTGCGTCGAGGGCAGTCCTTCCACCTCGCACGGCTGCGACCTGGCAGCGGAACTGACTTCCAATCCCGTGACGTTGGTCCTGACCAAACGAACAGGTGCGTTTGTGCTTTCCCCGTAAGAATCACACCCGACAGTATCTGCTACTCTCAGAAAAAAGGGAGACATGACAGCGGCAGCTCAGAAGTGGCGCTGGTGGGATTTCCGTTGTCACTTAGCGTGTCCTTTTGTATCAGCCTCAAGCGTTTCGACTTTAAGATCAAATCCAGTCTCTGTCACATGCTTTTGTTAGAAAGAGCTTCAGCGTTCACAGGGTTCATAACCTTAAGGTGTCTTTTTATTTTATTTTATTTTATTTTATTTTATTTGTAATATTACTCTGCTCTTAAAAGACATCTTTTTCTCTAATAAAAAGGCGCGATTTATATAGGGTAAGTTTGAGTGTTATGCAAAGGAAGGACTGTAATTCAGATATTTTTCAGGACACTTAGAAAAGCTGAGTGACAGTTACTCTACAGAAAGTTCAAAGTCACGGCCCGTGTCTCAGAAGCGTGCTGCTGAGGCGTTTTCCTGAGCTGTCCTCGCCCACGCCACCGCGTTGTGGGGTTTCCCAGCCGGCGACGTCCGTTTCCACGGCCGTCTTCACGGCCTTGCTCCAAACATCGGAATCGAGTTTCCCTGCGACTTCCTCTCACCCTGATGTGAACGTCAAATCTTCAGGTTCAGTAGAAAGGGTGAGCCGAGGAAGGTGACAAGTCCCCGCGTTAGTCGTGGGGGAGACAAACGTCCATCTCGTCGGGTCAAAGCAAAGAGTGGGGGACCCACTGCAGAGCGGGATTGATACGGGGCCCTCCTCCCCGGGGGGCACCTGAAATTGAAAGTGCCCCTGGGTCGCCAGGGTCGATGAGTCTCATTTGCGGGACGTAACTAAGCCCCGACTTCACTGGGGCCCGCAGAGCCGCGCCCTGCCCCGCACAGGTAGTGAGGACTGTCTGGATCTGTAACGGGCACTGGGGGCTCCAGCGCTGGTCGCCTGGAGTCCTCCGAGGAGCTGGTGGGCGAGTGATCGCTTCTTCCACGGAGGACGGGGTGCTGGCGAGGAAAGCCCCTCGGGAGACTCGCGTCCTCGAGTGCCAGGCTGCGGGTCCCGGACGCGTTAACCAGACCGAAAACCGACACCGTGTGAATCTGACGCCCGGACGACCGGTGGAGAAACGTATTGAGATGGCAGATGAGTTATCCGTGAGGAGCCAGGACGATTTAACATCGGATCACCGGGTGTCCCCTTTCCGCATGCTGTTGGGTGTGACCACTGGCCGCTGGCTTCCAAGGGAAGAGGGAGGAGAACCACAGGTGACAGTGAAGGATCGCCTGGACCTGGCATTTCGGTTCTGCACGGGCATGAAGCACACGCCCCCGCCGACCGTTTCCCGCCTCGGGGCTCACTGCCAGCAGCGAGGGGGACGTGGCGACAGCTCGTCTTTGTGTCGTCCGTAGTGACAGCGCGCAGATAATGTCCACAGATGACACGGGCACAGTTAAATATTTACCATGGAGGTTATCTGGCGGCTCCTAAGCATCTCAAAAATTGATTAGCGGTCACACAGGAGCGACTGCAAACAGTGTCAATAAATGAAATGAGAGTTTTTAACACCTGAATGAAGTCCTTGTTACGCATACAACATAAACTAGAAGGTGTCCTCGTCTGTCTGATAAGTAACTTACGTGCGTGTTAAAAGCTGAAAAGTGTTTAAGCTTCGTTTAAAGTGTTTAAACCTCTGCAAAACCCTGTGAACGCGCTCAGCACCTTCCCCCCACCCCCACCCCCACCCCCAGCCCCTGGACACACTGTCTCCCTGCTCCCCCGCCTCCCTGCAGGGTACTGCCTGCTAACAAAATTGACCACGACGTAACACAGAATTTGCTCGATTCCTCTTTTGGACGAGGACTTCCCCAGCCTGCCTACTGCGCAAGGGCTGGTGGTGGGTGATGCCCGGTGCCTGGCGGAGTCAAGGATTCTCTCAATGAATGAGCACGTGTTTGTTGCTAAACAAAGCGTAATCATTTCCTTTTAATCCTATTCTCCTAACATCACGAGTTCAAATTATCCAGCTATAATTTCCCACTTTATTAGAAGTCAGGCACCTGGCAATGTGACACGTGTGTGTGTGTGTGTGTGTGTGTGTGTGTGTGTGTGTGCTTGCACATGCCTCTGTGTATTGTACCAAAGTAGCTTTTTCTGTGCCCTTCCCTGGAAGTCTAAGAAATCAGTCCGCCGATGAATGTTTTCGAGTGCGTAACTCTGACGGGCGTGTGGAAAGCAAGTTGGACTTGCTTTCAACAATGAGGGAACTTTTTCTCCAATATTTCTTCATTCACTAGGAATATAAACCTGGAAAAGCCACTGAATTGTTTTAAACATTCATTTCTCCATCTGCAAACAAGTGACGGACACCATGCCCACCTCAAAGAGTCACTGTGATCGTGAATAAGAGAACTTCTGTGGAAATGCTTTGTAACATGAACCACTGTATTAAAGTCAGAACTTTTTTTTTCAGGCACATCCCACAGACATGCTCTAGCGTCAATAACACCACCGCGTCTTCATCAGTATTTTCGTTGCTCTCTCCCTGTTATATTGAGAACTTTTCCAGGGCAAAGGCTTTGCTTCCACAACACTGCAGTCGTCTGCGGCCAATAGTGGATATGAGTCAATATTTGCTGGTTCACGGATGAACTCCGAGAACAGAAAAGGAAAACTGAAGCAGAATCTCACACTCCAGGGCAGGCCACGCGGTGGAAACTTGTACACACTGCTGGGCAGCGCCAGCCTCGTTCGGATGGCCAGAGTCTGGGACAAGGAAGCCACCACCTCATGGGATGCTCAGGTGTGTCCGCCACCTGTGCTTCTGAACGCAGAGCAGCGTGGCCCCGGCGGGGGGGGGGGGAGCGACCAGCCTGGAGGGAACACCCGTTTCATTGCCAATCTCCTTAATTTAATTACATCCGGTCAGATTTGTCGTTTGTTAAAAACATATTTCGTTGTCTAACTTAATTAGTATAGTGCTATTAATTACCCCTTTCCGATGTTCGGCGCCCTTAATTATATCATGTGTGAATTTCGGAAGCAACTTTGAGGAAGGTTATACTAAATGATTAAAAATTAAAAAAAAAAACTTTACAAATGCAACACCTCACATCGGACGGTTTGGAAACAGCTGGGGAAACAGCTGCACTGAGATAAAGCGAGAATCGTTGCGAAAAGAGGTGTGAAGAGAAAAGGGAGGAGTGACAGACGTCTGGGCTTCGCGGGGACGCTGAGGAGGAGGTCGCGGTGAGCACGTGGCTCACAGACGCCGTCCTCCAGGCCATGGCAGAGAGCTGCTGACGGAGGAGGCAAACCCCGACGACAGGCAAACCCCCTCCCCCGACGACACCGGCGACCTGCAGGTGGGGCGAATGCCCGCAGGTTCACCCCCAGACACTGGAGATGACATTGCACATTTTACCTAAACATTTGGAAACCTGAGCTCCAGCTGTTCCTCCTGTGAACTTGGTTACGTACGCACGCGCACACAGTCTGAGTCTGCTAAGCAATTATGTAGCACCTACTGTACGCAGGGGTCCCTGCCTTCGATATGACAGGAACAAAACACTACATAATAATCGCTCTAGTCTTGAGGGAGCTGACGGACTCATCGGAAAGGCAAATTAGCATGAAAACCCGACTCTGTGTGCTGTATTTTTGCCACAAAATGACATTTTTTTTTGCAGTGATTTACAAACAAGCTAATTATAAGAACCAACTGGCCAGTTTATCTAAAATTTGGATTTCTTTCAAAACCTTCAAAAACTGCCCAAATATTATAGAAAAGTAGACATTACTAAAAATTCATGTTTAGTAAAATTGAAACAAAATTGGGCATCATCACAAAATTTTTATTTTATTTTGAATTTTATCGAAGATTAAAAAAATACCTTTTAATCTATTGTTAGGTCAAAGCACATAAGATATAATACTTCACTTCAAAATCAGCAAGACCCATAGATTATACGATGGTCCTATAAATCATATAAATATACCGTGCGAAAATGCTACTCTTTTGTTTTAATTTTTTGTCCTTTGGACTCAGACTGGTGAACATATTGTCATAACCCCAAACCAGCCCACAGGCGTGAGTCCAGCGGCATCTGCCCTAGTGTCACCACGTCAGACCCAAGGGTTGGACAGAATGGGAAAAAAGACTAAAGAGACATCAGCAAGCTGGCATCCTGCTCTGGGTCCCGAACGTGGCATACCCCACATGAGTCCTCACGTGTAAAATGCTATCAATGCCCTTTAATCTCTTAAATGTCCTTCTAGGCTAGTATTTTACAGTGCCATGACTTATTTTATTTTTTTTTAAAGATTATATCTAGAAGTTATAAAAGAAAGAATCCTGAAAATAAGCCCACTTTCTAGAATCAGACTAAGACCATCAACAAAGTTATTGATTCTTGGCTGATCAATGGGATGTCACATGTTCTTTACGCCACTCCAACCCAGAGAAAGACTCGGAGTGAGAGGATGGTTTGGGATGAACTGAAAGGGGAGAGTAACCAGTCTCAGCTGGAGAGGTTAATGGATCTCCAGGCAGGAGTGTACGCAGCTCATCACACCACAGCCTGGCCCAACGCACTGAAGCAGCACAGCAATAACAACGCCACCGTGACAATCACCACTAAGGGACACAAAGCAGGTGTCCTCGCCATGTGGATATGCAATGGTCTCTCTTGCCTGCTGAATCTGTTGTCTGGGACCATTCTCCTTTGACAAAGGGACCCTTACCAGGGTGAAGGAGCATCACATGGGGTCTCTTACCCCTCCCTGGCCCTATGGGGGTGTTTTCGCTTTCATCACTTTCTGATTCAGCGCGTTATTTTCAGAAGATTAACGAAAGGTTTCCCTAACTCGGGAGCTTGTATTTCTCTCGGATAAAGACCACACCAAAGTCCTTCCGTTTTCTCAGGCTCTTACGTACATATAAAGTCAGGCCGAATCACGTGCCGGAATAAGTGAGCACTCAGTGGATAGACCCACAACTTTATATTTTTAGAAATGAAATGTCTTAATGAGATTGAGTTGAACTGTGAAGTAGGACATAAAATGACTCAATTCTATAGACTTATGTACCCATACCTAAAGTGATGACTCTCATGCGTGCCTCATATTTATAATGTGTGAAAAGGGATCAGCCAACAATATCAGTGACAGCACACACACAAGCACACATGCACACACACACGCACATGTGCACACATGCACACATACACACACACATGCACACACATGCACGCATGCATGCACACACACACATGTATGCACACACACGCAGTGAAATAAAACATGCGCTTACAGAATTCCATTTTTTTGGAAATCTTTTTTGAATGTCAAATCCCTAGATCACACCTGACAGGCAGTTTTATTTAAATGAGCCTTCCGAGTCCATCCCGACAAAGACAACTACCCTAGTAACTGTAAAAGGACATATATCGCAATTGCTATTTTACTGTAGAACATCACAGAAGCTCCATTTGAGAGGCACCTGCTCAGTGAAGGAGGAAGTGATGCATTTTTTCTCTCCTCTTCTCCTGATGACTTTCTAGAACTTTCTTAGAGCAGTGACTTCAGTTCACTCCCACTCTGCGTGCGAAGAACACCACGTTGGAACAGCCGAGAGCTTCTAGACCAAGGCCTAATGGAGATGCCAAAAGACTGAACAGCCACGTAGATACAAGGCAGCCACTGAGAGAGACAGGTGGAGGGGCTGAGAACGGGCTTAGGACAACGGGGAAGTCGCCTGACATCGCTCAGCTTAAAACCAGCTGTGCCAAGAAACTGCGGGCTTCCCTTGCGTGTATGAGGGTCGGTGTGGAGCCTTCTGTAAGGAGACGTGTGATCAGACGCTGAGCTTTATCGTTGTTGTTTAACTTCGAGTGTCGGGAGCCAGCTGCTTTGATTTTTTTCTCCGGCCAAGTGGAATAAAGCCTGCCAGGTCCCAGCCAGGCCCAGCCTGATGTCCGGCCAGCCTTGCTGGGGTGGGACGGGGCTGGAGGGCGACACCCTCGCATCCTCCAGGAATGAAGAACAGAGAATTATTTCTGCTCTTCTCCACATGAGATCTGGCAGAGAGGCAGTTTTCTCACACGGGACTCTAAACTCTTAGGCAAAATCCCATCTTTCTTCCGTTTGGTGCAGCCAAGTATACAATAGAACACAGCAAATCATCACTGAAAATGAAATGAAAACAATTCTGTTTCTGTTAGGCGGAGATAACAAAATGTGCACAAAAAGAGAAGGTGGGAAATGACACAGGACAGGACTTTCTTTGGAACCTCAAACTGACTTGTTTGTTTGTTTGTCTCTTACCAAGATCGGGGAACTGAAAATGCTTTGGTTAAGGACACAGCAGTGGGCGGTGGATAAACAACATCCAGAAGGATCTATTAACGATGGTGTCTTAAAATAAGTAAAGGCAGTTTTTCATTGGCCGGAAGCCATACCCTATAATTTATCACGTTTTTCCCAAACACTGTGGCGAATTCATAACGAACAGCGAGGATGAGATGCAGTGTCTCAAAGTCTCCAGGCTGAACATTATAATGGAAGCGAATTATTTAGTGGAAAAATCATGCTAGGAGTGCCTAAATTATTGCTACTTGAAGCCATTAGCCAAATTTAAGGCAAGCCTTCCGTCACGTCTTTGGTTCTTAAATAGAAATAAGGAGACACAATCGAAATTAACGCCAGGAAACGCTCTGTCGAAATGATCATGATAACCAACACAAACAGATGTTCTACTTGTTTGTGAATTTACGTTCTTAAGTGCTTCTCCACGTGTTAGTTAATATTATAAACCTTCCTTTGTACAATACGGAGTTTTTCAGGAAGACTCTAGGTGAACTAGAAAACGCGTGTGCAGAAGGTCATGTGTCCCAGCCTGTGTGGGCGGGCGAGCCCCGACCTCACCGCTCCCCTCTGATCCCAGGCTGGCTCTCCAGAGTCCTCTTCCGGGTGGTGACCGACTTTATCAAATATGTGAACTATGACCTCAGCATGAACGTTCAACATAAAAGCCAATCCATCCATACAGAAGCATTATGTAAGATTAATATTATTAGTAGTACTATTGTAAAATCAATATTATTAGCAGTACTATCAGTGAATCAACATTGTTGCTGTTAAATGACAGGCATTTTAAATATTATTTTAGTATAGCCAACTCAAGCGTGTACCTCTTCATCCCATCCTCCCCACTGACTAATCCTCAAAGCTCCAGTCAGTGGGCTGTATTCTCTTTTCAGTTCTTTCTGGCAAAAGTAATCCCTGCAGCTTTTCATAGATTGGAAACTCCTAGAAAATGGTTAGCTTTAGATCTGTCATCTTCAATGTAAACAACAGTTTCTTGGTAATTTTGTGACTAATCTAATCTTCCAAAATGATCATTTTAAACATGGGGCACGCACGCAGTGGAAATGTTAAGAGCCAGTGTAATATGAACTTCTGATGATATTGAATTCTGTCGGTCAACTCAGGTGCAGGGGACAACTGAGGCTGGTGACTGTCCACATCTAAATGACTTCCGAAATTCATTCACTCATTAAGCACTTCCTGGGAACCTAAGCTGTTCTATGAATGGTGACATCATCCAATGGATAGACACACGGGCACCGTAAATATCCAATCATCTATTTTATTTGTGTCTTTCTTTACTCTGTCTACCATCACTGAATTATTTAGTCTGAAACTAAACGCTTAGCATTGGGCAAAATGAGATAGGGCATGTTTCATATGAGTAAAAGTACTCTCTAATAACTGTAGTTTAATAAGACAAGAATTCATATGGTCTATAATATTTCTTACCGAGTTGGGGAAGAAAATCTCAATAGTTTCTGTCATGAGAGAGGAAACAATGATTTTAAGAAAATGGCAATGATTCTCTATTTCACTAAAGATCGGCATTCCTATTAAAGAAGCAATATTCTGAAAGAAGTAACATCGGTAGGCAAATAAAGCTAAGTCTTTATACAATTCAGTACTTAATTATAGTTGGCCACAATAGTATACTATAATAATTTTAAAACACAATTGAATTATTTTTCAACAATTTCTTTTTATGTAGATCCTGTACTTGGACATGCAAAAAAAAAAATCAACCTAAGAATTTTCAGCTTCCCAAAATATCTTGATTTTTTGTTAACTGCCTACTTTAAATACAACAGACTATTTACAAATAAGTTCAAGAAAGAAATCATATGTTCTGGGTAACATTTCTCCTGTTGCTGGATTTTCTGTTGTTTTCTGGGAAGCACCAAACCCTATTTAAAGGAATTAATTACAGCTTGTATTTTTTTTTGGGGAGGAAAGGATTAAGGGAGTGTTTTAACTTACACTTTAAGATTTCAGAAAAATGTTCAAAACATGGGATTGGCCTACAAGCTTCCTAACCTTAGGTGTAATGATGGAAACAGCAAACGAGAACCAGATGCTGACATCCATGAACTCGAAAGACAGCGTCCATGTCCTCACACCCGAGTTGCCTCCATGTCCTTTTTTACAACTTTCCAACGTTTAAGCTTCGGTCGTGTTTTATTTTTTCTCTTAGATGCCACTGCTTAGTGTCACGGACTTTCCTAGAAACAGACATTCTTCCTTCTGTCGTGACAGCTGTGGCAATGGGACCACGGGACGTGAGAGTCTTATTTATTTTCATTTTTCCACAAGCGCCAAGTTCTGTTTTCCCGGCTCCTGGGCTGCAGGGAGAATCACAGAACTGGATCACACCTGTGGGGTGAGCTCAGTCTGAATTTTTTTTTTTTTATCAAAATGAGGTAATTATACTGCCAGGTTGAGTCTACCTTTTGTATCTGCACAGGCCTGTTTAATGGAATCAGAATTCCAACCTGTCTGTAGAGTTGCATCTGGTTTTTCACATGTGTATCTGTGTACTGTGTATATGTCGCATGTGCACGCATGCATGTATGCATGTTGAATGCATGCTACACGTGTTATACATGTGGCACACACAAACGCATGTATGTATTGTGTGTACGCATATATATGTTACACACAACACATGTACAAACAAATATATGTATGTACTGCGCATATATAGACACTACGAAAATCTGTATAAACACCTCCGTCCTAGGCTAACACTGTGAGGTGTTTTGTTCTGAAAGCACAGTGGATGCAAAAGACTAGCTCTGGTTTTCTTCCAGGATTTTCGCAGTGTCAGGTCCCATCTATCCCGCCCCTGGAACAGGCCAATAGCTCCGCTGTTGTGTCTGACCCTGTCCTGTCGGCAGGAGGCGGGGCAGGGCCAGCGGGACCGTCCTACGGGGTCCCCAGGAGCGCACGGCCGTGTCTGGGTCTCCACACTCCTCACACTCACTCACGCCCTGCAAAGCCCATCCGTGCTCAACGCCCTGCGCAGGGGGGACCACTTTTTACCCTGTCTGTTCACTGCCTCTTCTGTTTAGACGTGTCAGATGCACACGCATGCATCGACAGCCTACGGGGTTGGCACAGCGACGGGCTGCACACGCAGCCCAGGCATGCGGGAGGCCACCCCCGTGAGCACCGCGGTGTCCAGCAGCAGCAAAACCACACAACGACGCCTTCCCAGGATGCATCTCCTTAAACTAATACCAGAAAACATGTGTGTCTTTTTCTTTATACACAGCATTGTATTTGGGTTTGAAAGTCACCTTGCAAAATTCCTTTGTGTAGAATAATATACCCATTATCACTAATGGTTTATTACACAAAATAGTTCACACACGGAATTTTCCTCGGGTTAATGTCACAGGCTTATGTGAAGCTCGGGCTGTGAGATCTTTGAATTGTTCCCTCATGGATGTTTATGTGACTTTTACTCTATTATTATTTATCTTTCCACTGATTCATGGAGTGTTTACTCAGGAGAAACACATCCTGAATACGACTGAAAACAATCCATTCTCTTTTCAGTGCTATTTCTAGAAAGAACATTTTGATGCCCTCTCTTTCTTTGTGTGTTCCTTCAAGCATGGGCAGTGAAGGCAGAAAACACTCGGCCCCCATGCACAGAACCAGCCTCTCACACCGGGCGGGGCGTTTAAGACACACAGAGGTCATTTCATTTGGAGAAACTATTCTAGGATGGAGAAGAAATCCAGAGTCTACTGCAGATGGCATTATCTTTTGTACCTTTTTAATCTGGGATTGCAAGGAATGTAGAAAGTATAAAAAATAACATTTCTCTCTCCAGTATTTTTGTAATATGACAACATTAATTTCATGGCTCTTGTCATAAGAAAATGATTTGAATATTACATTACATAGAATCAAGCTTACTAGTCCCAGAAGGATCCACTCAGTGAAATGACTTTTTATCCTAAAAATCCTAAGGTTTATTTAACTATTTGGATCACTGATACTATTAGAACACATGTTGGCCCTGAAAAAAATGGGTGATCCTAAGAACCAGTCACCACATAAAGTTTGGTGACATGACAGCTTCTTGGCTATCTCTCCATGACTGAGTGGGTTATCGGCTACCTGTCCATCTTCCTTCATGAAAAAGTGATGTTCCTCTTATCAGTGAAAATTCAGGAGCTGCAGCTGCTCCCTACCTCTGCCGTGATCAGTCACCCCAGCCTCAGAGGGTCACGGCACCGTCTATTCCCTTATGGGCCGGAGTGAGACTCCAAATCGGTCTCACTGGGCCAAAGCCAGCGTCAGAGGGGCTGGCTCCTTCTGGGGACACCAGGAGGCTGGTCCCTGGCCCCTTCCAGCTGGTGGGCCACTGTGTTTCTCGGCTTATGGTCCCCTCCTCCACTTTCAAAGCCACCAAAACATCACAGCACAACTTCTGTTTTCTCTAACCCGACCGTCCCCATGTTATAAGGACCCTGGCGATCACATCAGGTCTGCCTAGATCACCCAGCATAGTCTCGCCACCTCAAAATCCTTAATGTAGTCACACCTGCTCACCCCCATCTGGCAACATACTCCAGTGTCCCCAGGATCACAATCTGGACATGTTCGTGGGCCTTCATTCAGCCTCCCAGAGCTCGCGAACCTAAACTGAGTGCAAACTTGTCATCTGGGCTAGAGGATGAGTCAGCATGATGATGAGAATATTAACCGATGGCATCGGTTATCATGCCATATAAAATATTATCATGAGTGGAGGAGTCACATCCGCTGACTTACAGCCACACAATGAGGTAGATATGAGTAAAACATTAACAATTAGTTTAAAAGAAAATACATGTAGCCTACCTCCAGTAAATGCAATCCACGTTTAGACCCAGAATGTGATTTAAATGACCTGTTTACCATTTAGGCTTTGTTGTTCTACTGAAACAGTAACAAAGAAAATAACCGGCTTCCCAATGGAGCCTAAAAGACTATTCCCACGTAGTAGGCCCTTTCCGGTCCTGAAAACAGAGCACCAGCGTGAACGACCCACACAGTTAAAGAGTGAGGAGACAGAACCGGTGTCAAGGGCTAAATCCATAAATGGTCTTAGAGGATTTGGAGTTCATTTGAATTTTCCTCCACGCCAGTATTGGCTTTACAACACCTCTAGGCCGACACTTAATTTAACATTTCTACATGAAGAACAGATTCTACTATCAAGCCGGTCACTCCTGTATTAACTGCTAAATTGTCCCAATATTATAAAGCCACCCCAAGACCAAAAAGATTGTTATTATTTACAGTCTTAAATGCAATCTGGGCAACCAAGATTTCAGACTTCTCTGTAAAATGTGAGCAGAGGTCGGATCCAATGTGCTGTTTCCTTCCTGCGAACTTTTCAAGCAAAGCGTAGAGAAAAGGCACAGAAATGCCTGCTGGAGGCCGGGGAGGCCCCCGCATTCCTGCCCAACTCTGAATGTCGTGTCTAGAGTTTCTCCCTGTGCAACCCGCTGCATTTGATATCACGCTTTAGATCCTGAAACAGCCACGAAGAACGGCTTGGTGAGTAGCTTGACGCCATCATGTTATTTGACTGTCACACCCATCAGTGACAGGACAGGCCTAGGTGTTTTGTTTTGTTCGTTTGTTTGAGGTTTGCACTGTTTGGGCCCCTTGTGTCCTCTGTCACACAGAATGTCATGTCACTGGAACCTAATCCTTCAACGCCCCAAGCACTGGGAAAAATAAAGCCTCCTACTTGGCTCTGTTGACTTACATTTTCATTTTTTGTTAATTAAAAAAACAAACAGACACACAGAGCGGAACCCTTAGTTTTCACGCGCAGACTGATTATCCGAGTTGATGATGAAGTGTGTGCATTTGCCAGTGAGGCTTCCAGGGGCTTCAGTGGCTGTGAAAGCTCAGAAAACCCAAACTGGGGAGGTGGACGAGGCTTGTGTTCCCTCCGGGGCTTGGGGACCTGCAAAGCGGCCGGTCAGCGAGGCCGCGGACAGTGGAACCCCATCCACGGCCATTCCGAGCGGACGCAGCCCAGCCCCTGTCTGCACATCGGCTGTCATGATGCTTAGCTCCTCCACGGCACTCACCGAGCACACGCTCACTTGGACGTACGGCATTGCTTGAGTAAAATGTAAATGGCAAGCCACAGGCAGTAAAAACACAATGGTCTTTTTGATGGAAAATACATAGATCCTTAAAAGGTTTTTCAGGTAACTTAAAATTCCTTTCTTCTAAATGTGTTCTGTGTATGCTACGCGGTCTCGTACCCAGAGCGTGTCGAGACTTTTTTCACTTTTTTGGCTTTCTAATATTTTTCCCCTGGAGCGGTTTGCAGAAATATTTATAATTAAAATCATCGATTGTGGCCAAAGCCATGATAAAACATGGAGATTTGGATTGCAAAAGCTTAGTGTCAATGACAATACTGGTGTGTATGTGTGTGCACACATGTGTTTTGTGCATGTGTGCACACACACACACACACACATACACACAGACATCTTTATCGGCACAAAGGCTAGCACTGCATAAAGAAACGGCTTGCGTGCTCTCTAAGGTTGGTGTTTCGAGGACAGGAATGTCCCCGTCTTCAAAGCCCCAAGCCCAACGCCCACCTGCTCCAGTGTGTCACCACCGCCCTTCTCGCCGACAGCAGGGTTCCTGCTCTCAGCTCGAGTACCTGCCGTTTCTGAGATCCGAATTCCCTCTTAGCTCAGTGGCTTGAAACCTCTGTTTCCACCTTTCTCTTCTCTCTCTTCGAACTTGGCTATCGGCACGTGAAACGTGCACTGCCACCCACTGTGTCAGAAGTGCCTTTGCCCCCCCATCTTTCGTATCTACCACCCCCTTTCTCCGCTCCCCTTACAGGAGCCCCCGCCCACCCAGGCTGCACCCACCGCCTTCTTCCCATTCTCTCTCGGGCCCTCCCTGCCCCAGGGCCCGGCCCCTGCTCTTCACAAAAGCCCTGTCACCAAGGTCACCCTCTCTCCCGGCTGCCCCCGCGAGGGCCCTTTGCGTTCACGCTCCTACATCTCCGACGGGACTAGCTCTTCCTTCCTGAAATAACATTGCTTCTGGGAGCTTATCCTTTGCTGTATTTCTTTCCCTTTTGAATTTCTTCTTATCCACAACTCTTAGTTTCTCTGGAGATTTAATCCATCCGTTCTTATCAAACTCTACAGATGAGAGTGTCCCACACTTTTTTTCCCTGGGGTTTTTCTTCTTTCCTACTTACATTTTCATGCACGTGATCATATGGCTTACGGACTATGAGGCTATGTGCTAAATATTCCCAAAATATCTACCTGACATGTCCACTCGGGTGTTTAAAAGGAGCCTCGCATTTCATCTACCCCAAAACAGAATCTCGCTTTCCACCCCTCAGAAGCCCTGCCCCACCTACTGTGTTAGGCGCCCCCATTGTAATAAGTGTCAACACCACTGAGCTGAAGCCTCACGCCTATGAATTATATAGATTCTCTCCTTTCCCAAATCCGTCACAGACAATCGAGTAACAAACGTTATTACTCTTCTCTCCATTTTATCTGCAACCACCGTCGTCAAAACCACCATGTTCTCTCTCAAAGACTGTTAATTATCTTTGAAAATTTCAATTCATTAAAAATGCATTTGAAAAATATGAACAAACGTGAACACACTAATATCTATTGTGTGTAGACACCTGGTTATTTCCTATATCATTATCTTTTCTTCTTTTTTTTTTTGAGAGTCTCAATTTAATCTTTTTAAAGTAGCGTTATAGAGTTCATTGACATAACCGCACCTATTTAAAATACACACCTTAGTAAACTTTGACTTACGAATGCACCTGTGAAATCATGATCTCGACCAAAATAACGAACATTTACCTCAGCTGTCCAAATTATGTCATGCTCTTCCCCCTTTTTCAAATGTCATTTTCTACAATGTTAAAAGAGCTCATGCTTTTAAAACTTTTAAATAATTTAAAGCAACATAAAAGGAATACCCAATGTAGCTGAGGGAGAGTCCTGAGCCGACGGCCAGAACGAGAGGCCGCTGAGGGGATAAACAGTGTCCAGCAAAAGTATTAGGCTCCCTTGAGAGTGGAATATTTTATTTATTCCATAAACAAATATAGATTGGACACTTACTAAATGGCTGTAATTTTTTATTGTCTCCTAGAGACTTTTATGTTATTTTGCCTAAAAGGCACTCAATATTCAAATTATTATAGTTAAAATCATACCTTCTCACATGAAAATCATCAAGTAATAAAATATCCATTAAAATATGCACTAGTTAGTTTGATAAATTACAGTTAATATATCAATTATAATTCATAAAATATTAGGTGGTTAGGGTTCAATTAGATAAAACATAGTATAATAATCACTCACCATCAATAAGGGATCATATTAGCAAAAAGTAAATAGCCTTCAAGACAATGATGATTATCATAATCCTAATACTAGCAAGCACAGACACATCATGTAATTTGTATCGTTCTCGATAAGACCTTTACATAGATTAACTCATTTAATACTAACAATAACCTATGAGGTAAGTAGTGTTAACATCCCTATTTTCAAGATAAGTAAACTGGAAGTACAGAGAGAATAATAACTACCATTTTAGGAAAAATAAAATATTAAAATAAAAAATCAAAATAATAAAATAAAATAATAAAATAAAATATAAAATGAAATGAAATAAAATAAAATAAAATAAAATAAAATAAAATAAATAAAATAATAAAATGGAGCATCTTACAAACCCTTATGCCACCTTTTCTTTCCTTTCGTTTCTTTCCCTTTTAGGGCCTGGTGGCCGGATGGCGGACACAGGAGCCACCTGCTTAGTGGCTCCATTCACAGCCCGACTCTGCGACTTTGGCTAAGTTATTATTAATTCCTTTAATAGTAGTATTGAAAAATTAGTATTAAAATGGTAAGATTTTATGAACATAGCTACATTTTCCGAAACGAAGACATTAGGAAGAAAACTGACATTGTCTTATAGCTTCGGCAAATATGCTTAACGTCTGCTGGGCAGAGAGCTGGGCTCCTCTGCCAGCTCCGTACCCTAACTGTTGTGACATCACATGTCATCGGTCTCTAGAACACGTCACCACACACACGTGAGAGAACAGGGGAAACGCAATTAATGTCTTAGACTTACTATAAAAATGACTTTGATTCGCGAACCCCTGAAAGGGTCTCAGGGAACCCCAAGACCCACTCTGAAAACTGCCGCTAAAACGCCACCATGTAGAGCCACTTTAGGTAATTCACTCAAAAGTAAAACTCCCCGGAGGAAAACTGTCAAACGATTCATAAGAATTAATCTAGGCAAATCCAACAGCTCATCAGCTACACTTCTCTCTTTTCCAGGGACTTCTGCTTATTTATACCCATGTATTATTGATAAAGCCAATATGGCCCATAGATTTTTGAAAATTGATCGAGAAGGTTGGCAGTAGTTCCAGCGGAAAATAATCTTCTACATGGGATACTGAGATATAAAAGCAAGAGAGTTTCCAAATGCCTTCAGAATTCATAATATTAAGTTTACTGATTTAAAAGAAAAAAAGAAACTTAGATGTTTCTTTCGCCGTGGCGCAGAAGGCAGGTGGGTGTCCGCATCTCAGAACACTTGTTCATTAGACTGTCCTCGAGAGAACCAATTAAACACTTATTATCAAAGGTCAACAGCCGGGAACAAGCTGCAGATTCTCCTTCCTGCTCTTCAGAAAGAACGTGACAGCCTCACTTATGAACTCGTCTTATTATCCAAGTACTGAATATTCTTTTTAAAAATCTAGCTTATTTTATGTTTAAATAATAGATATTAATTTGCCTTTTTAAATACGTGTTTCTTTCTTTTCAAATGCTGAACATTTCAGAGTAAAAACAATCCTAGGTAGAGGGCAAAGACTATTCTTTTTGTCGTTATGGGTAATGGCAATACATTCCACCCCCAAATTTCAACCATTGGTAATTGGAAAAGGTTCAACTCATTTTAACATGTGTAATTCAATGGACTGATTATTAAGTTGTATTCATCCACTGATTCGGTTATTATTGCTGGACTCGTGTTAGTTCTGAATTGTTTAAGCTGGTGCTTTTTGCCTGTGTTCTAACACATGGGAAGTCTTAGGAACCCCACTGCCGACCAAACCCATCAGCCCCCCAGAACCAAAAGACATGACATCGTATCATCATTGCATGGGAAAATACCATCTTCTCCCCAGTCTCAATTCTGCCAAATACTCTTGTCATTCGCGTTATCAACCTAAAATCCTAATTCATAATTCTCTTGTACACACACACATGCCTTCTTTCTTCATCCCCCTAATTGACTCCAAACATTCTTCTAAAGCTGTCCCATTGAAATTCAACTTTATTAAAATCTATTTCATAGCATGTATCAGTTTCTGCCTTGCACTAGAGTCTTTGCATACTTATCTTATTCTAAAAGAGTAGGGTCTATTTTATTCTTTTTTGCTTCCTAATTCATATGTTATTTTTTTCTTGTACTCAATAATTATTTAATCAATATTTGTTGACTTCAATATCTCTCCCAAATATATATGTGAAAACTATGCTGTAATATGAGTTTTGTTTTGGTGCAAAAGAAAATTTGAAAAAGAAAACATTTCTTACCAGATCTGTTCGTATCAAAAAGGTTCTGAAAGTGTAATACTCTTAATAATTTATCACATAAAACGTGTTTGGCATGGGCGCCATGGAGACAAGATCAAGTGGATGGGATAAATGTTCAAATAAGAAGCACCTTGGACGCTGTCATATGGACTAGATGACATGACATCCAATCACGCCGTCCCTATCTCTTCATGTTCCTATTCCCTAATTGCCAATCCCACTTAAAGACGATAATTTAGAAGATCATTTAAGAAAATATCTAAGTAAGGTTTTTAAAAGATATGAGACAGTTTTGTTCACCTTTGATTTCTCTACGAATTATAATCAAAATTAAAATGAGTTAGAAAATTCAAACAAAACAATAAATTTTGGATTAATTGAAAGCACCATCAAAAAGTGGCCACCAATCAAGAAATAAGACAAAGACAATTCTACAGTCAAGTTCTTTTCGACCTTTACGAAACAGATAATACCAAAATATTTAAACTGTCCTTGAGCATAGAAAATATCGATGGTTTCAAAATTTGTTGTTAGCATAATCTCTATAGTGAAATCTTAAAATCTCAGTACAATTAATAGGTTTCAAATAGATTTTTTAAAGTAGATACAAAGCTGTCTAATATAAAACCATCAAATCAAATACAGCACTACATTCGAATAATGTACTCATTAAAAGACACCTTGAAAACGTCAGACTTACAATAGGAATGCAATGATTTTAAGAAATTGTTGAAAAACTATTTTGATTCTGAAAGTGAATTTAACCAAATGCAATACTGATTGAAATAAAAAATAAAGTAGGAAGAGACATATGCTTCCTCGATCATAGGTCACACACAAATGAAACACGATGCCTGCACTCGTGGTAAAACCTGGCAGTATTCTACTCATATAAAAAAAAGTTTTTTTTCTGCTATTATTTATAAATAGTAAAAATGAAAATAGATATTAACATCCATCTTGCAATTTCAATTTTACGGTCATTATCCTGAGCATTTCCTTAGATAGTTACTGAGCACGAGTGTTGTCAAACTACATGAGTGAAAAAGAGACAAAAATCACAGCCACGTGGAGCTGACGACGGGCCTCTTAGGGACTTATCAGTGGCCCCAGTTTACAGATGAAGAGAGAGGCTTATAGGGCCTAGTTAATTTCCTTCACGCTGCGCAGGAAGCGACAGAAGGAATTCAAACCCAAGGCTGCTTAGCTCAGGGGTGGAATCCCTGACTTGTTCCCTTTGCTCGCCTCCATTCTTTAGAAACCTCTAGTAAATTCTGGAAGCGAGAACAGAATGGCATGCGTAAGATTTATAACGCAGTTCATGAAAGCAGGAGTGTGCCCTTTTAACACTCACTTCATACGGGAGAAAAGAAGAAAAAAAAACTACTTGACATTTCCTGCAGGCGCTGGCTGGGATACGTGTCACAGACAGCACCCGGCACGCCGACGACGCTTCTCCAAAAATGAGCACTTTGTCACTTCCTCCCTAAAGATGACGCTCCACTGGCGAGATGTGACAGCAGTTTTTAGGGCATAGTGATGTGATTTCTTTTCTGAACCAGTTTCTTTTGATGCAGATGTGGCTGTGAACATGGCCTCTGGTGGGGGAGGCCCAGAAGGGGCCAGTGACAAAGGACACGTTTTCTCTAATGGCACTCACGCTCCTCAGGTCAGGGTTAGAGCCAAGGCTGCTCAGGCCGGAGCTAAGGAGCTTGGTGGCAGAATCCAGCCTAGATCACTTGAGCTTCTACTTGGAGACCAGAACCTCATAGCTAAGAGTTGTGTTTATGGCCTGAGCCCCAGGCTGCTTACAAGGCTGGCTTTCAGAGATGGGTGGAGAACTGAGAGCAGGGTCTGGTCTCCCTGGGGCCCTTTGGATACTATCATCAGTTTGTCGATCCATCTGTTTAAAAAAAAAGGTCTGATGGTTACACTAGAAGTTTGAGGATTTTAGATAAGACAATATTTCATTTGCTTTGATTTGGATATTTCGATTATTTCAATTACGTTCTAATGTCCCACGCCCACGAGCCCCTTGGGCTCCTGGTTTTCAGTTGCTTTATGCTGACTACGGTGTTGATCTCTGCGTCCTCAGTCTGATGATGTTTGGGGCCATTTCCTGTCTGGTTTTGACCCTCCTGGGTTTCATTTCCTTCTGTCACTGACATTCAGCTCAAATGATTTTATTGCAGTTTCTCGACCAAGTCTAGGGTATACCAAACTCTGTTCCTTTACTTAAATTGTTATCTTGATTTGGTGTGTTCATTCTTTGTTTCTTTCATTTCATTTCACGCATACTCCAAGACTGTTTTAACACTAGCATACTCAAACTAGAAAGCCTCACCCTCTATTCCTCCTGATTTTTAAAATTCATTTGACACCACTTATGTGCTTTCTTACACTATTTTAGCACACGCGCATCATCACCCTATATTCACTGTGGATTTCGGCAGATCAGGAGAAATAGCCTACATCTGCTTACATTTTCAGAATGTGGGATGATGCATTGAATACATTAGGGTTTCAAAACTTTTTCTTAAAAATAATTATTACATATGATACTATGTGATATCTGACATTGATAAGTACAATCATATAGAAGAATGTTTCTTATAAATACCCAGAAATTACCATCACATTTAGACAAAGGACAATTTATGAAGGCACCATCAGCATTACAGGTGAGAAGATTTCTATTTATTCCAGTGATCCAGATAGTCGCAGAAAATTCATCTTTCAAAAACCAAAGTGAGTGATCTCTTATATGAGATAGCAGAAAAATAACTGCCACTCGTCCAGACGGTGACTGGATTTAAAAGTTTGGGATGCCAAGCAGAATGTGGCATTTTCACAGCAATTTCACCAAGCATGTCCTTCACGACACATTCCACTAATGTGGCATCTGTGAGCGCCTTCTGGCCGATGAATGAAGCAGGAAACAACTCCTCTTTCTTAGAGAACACACACCTACCACTTCCAAAGTTGAAAAATTATCCCTGCCCGAAGTTTTCAAGACTGTCACGGTGATAAATTTGACTCCTTATGTTTAAACTGCTAACTATCATTAATGTTTCTGTTAATTATTAAAATCCATTGTCATAAGTAATGACACCGAACATTTACTAAATGCTTGGTTTGCTCTCAGCGTGAGAATGAATTCGTCAAACTATGAGAAGGTTTTGGTTATTATTCTTATGGGATCCCAAAGCGAGTACAGGACAGAATTGGGTTCTGATACCAGGCAATCTATTTGCAGCTTTTATGCACTTAATCACTATACTCTATTATTCAATATAAAAAGGCTATATTCATTCAATAAAAAAGGACAGCAGAGTAATGCATCACAGGCCTGACAACTAAATTACTACGGACAAGTTAAAGGAAGTGCATGACACCGTGAAACTGACAAGGCCTAATGAGCTGCACACACACCGAGCAGGTGACAAACACAATTTCAGTGAGCAAGACCGTCTTTTCTTCACGTGGGAAGTATAATATTTCATGAAAAAAAATAGTGAAATATTGGGAGTTCTTAAAAGCTTGGAATTTAAGACAATTAGAAGGATAAAAACAAGGATGTCACATTATATTATGTACTTCCGATACATAGGACACTGAACTAAGTGTTTATTGGACTATTTTACCTAATTCTCCCCAAACCTTAAGAGAAAGCAATTACACTGAAGCCTTATTTTATGCAAATTTTGTGTTTGAAGAACTTCTCATTGAGTTACAACATATGACAGGCAACGGCACAGCCCATTCTGTGCAGCTTCGAGAATTTTGACAAAATGCAAACACCCATGCAACCAGCCATCATATGAAGACATGAGCATAGCCACCTGTGGCCCCACTGACTGCGAGCACCAGCCTGTAAGCGTAGATGCTATCCTCTTTTCCAGCATCACAGGTGAGCGTTACCTATTTTTGAATTTTTATATCAACGGAATCACCTTTTATAGTCACACGTTACATATTTTGCTGACCATGAAGTTCATGAGATTCGCCCATGTTTTTATGGATGGCAGTAATTCACCGTTTCCTACCAAAGACTATTCCATTGTGTGAATTTACTGTAATGTATCTATTCATCCCAATAGCGATGAACCATTCGGGGTTTTTTGAGTTCGGGGCTATGATGGGGAGGCTGCTGTGAGGACGGCTTGTACCCGCCTTCTGGGGTGCACGCGTGAGCTCCTGCTGGGAGAGCTTAGGAAGAGAATCTGTGGCTCACGTGGTACGCAGATTTCAGTTAAGTAGATTTTGACAACTAGTCTACCACCGTAGCTATGTCCATCACCAGTCCCATGTTCCGTGAGCAGGACTTCCAACTGCTCCACGGCGGCCAAACACTTACTACTTCCAGCTCGGTGTCAAATAGAGCGTCTCCCACGCACGGCTCTCCCTTGCTTTAGCAAGTAATGAACTCAGCTTTTGGATTCAGATGCTGAATGATACTTTGTGAAAAATGGGGCATCCGCTAAGATGTCTGTCTGTTGAGACTCAAGGGGCAGCACTGGGTGGGACCCACAGAGCCATCCATAGGTGCAGGCTTTAGGTCCCTTGTTCTCACAATTAAAATGTCCTGCCAATCTGCTGCCAGGAGAGTCTGTCAACGGCCATGTGGATTCTGCCTCGTTTCATCGGATTCTTGTTGTTGAATTTATTTAGTTTGTTAATGACACTCTGATTTGAAGGTGACCCATTTTGTTCATGTTCTGAACATTATCCCATTAAGCATCCCCCACGCCCTTTGTTCTCACTGTGTGTTTGTCTCTTTTATTGTTGTGACTCATGTATTTTGTCTCTTTTTTTTCTCCTTTCCTTGAAGGCTTTGAGTCTTGAATCTATAAAAAAAAAATGTTTCACAGGGAACAAACGGCAGCATAGACTCCATAAATCTCCCACCCAAGCTAACTCCAAGAACTACTAGCTCTGAGCCCATTAAATAGGCAATCAAATTATGCAAAGATTATTGGCTTAATGGTTGGGTTGGGGCTCTCGTAAAATCTATGTTTTTTTTTCTTTTTTTTTCTCTGGTTGGCTCTAAGATTTCCTTTTTATCACTAGTTTTCAGCACCCTAAATATAATGTACATGAATGCAACTTCTATTTCTCTGAGCTTCTATTAACTGTAGTTTACTGTTTTTCATTACATTTGAAAATTATCAGCTATTATCTCTTTAAATATTTCTTTTTATCCATTCTCTTCCTCTTCTCCTTCTAGGATTTCAATTTACACGCACATTAGATGATTCAAGATGGTCCCCTGGCTCATGAATACTCTGCCCTTTCCTCCTCTTATTCTCTTTTTGGTTCGGTCTTTAGTTTGGTAATTTCTATAGCTGTAGCTTTATGTACATTCATCCTTTCTTCTGTTGTGTCTAGTCTAATGATATTAGACAAGTTATATGTGTCCAGTGACTAGTTCAAAAACAGTTTTCATTTCTGTTACTACTTTTTTTACTTCTAGATTATCCATTTGACTGTTTTCTTTTAAATAACTTCAATTCTTCTGCTGAAATCTGTTAATGCATGGTGTCCAATTTTCTACTATAGCATTTAACGTATTATTTGTTAATAGTTATTTTAAATGTCTCTCTTTCCAAGACCTGCGTCATCATTTAGTACAGTTTTGTTGATTGCTTTGTCTTCTTACAGTGAGTTGTTTTTTATTTGGTTTTCCCTCTAAGCTCGCATTATGTAATTGACCCGATTTAAGGCTGAGTGACAGTTTAGGTAATTTTAGCCTAACTTTAATTGACCTCATATCAAACTTGTCTGCCCTCAAGGTTTTCAGCTCAGAGCCAGCTGTGATCGATGAGGTCCCGATGCCTGCAGTGGTGGGCACTCGTCTTCTTCCTCCTTGCCATAATTAGATGAAAGAGTACTGCTTTCCGCATTTCACAGGGTTTCAGTAAAGCTTCTTCTGCTGTCACTCGGAGAGCTTCGGAATTCAGTATATGCCTTGAAAGGTAAACTAATCATGCATTTAATTACTTTTTTGCCATTCCACTCCCCCAATATTGCGAATACCCTGGGAACTTCTCTGTCCTTCTGAAGCAGATTTCTTCTTAAAGACCACAATTGTAGCTACTTGCTCATGCCCAAACTGTCAAAATACACACAAGGACAAATCAGCTGCAAAATGTCAACTTAATCCCACAAGTTCTCTCTTCTCTAGATTTTCAGATCCTCTTGTTATTTTAGCTACTCTGTGATGTGTTTAAGAAATGACTTTTGGGCTTCATCAAAGTTTTTAATTTTTTTTTCCAGTGGAAACATCACTCTGACATAAACTACTCAATCTTCTCCTGTAGTAGAAATTCATAATGCTATTTTGAAGGAGAGTGACATCAGTGGCCCAATTTTTATGAGAAAATGGCTTTAATCGTGTCATCTCTCAAATTTTAAGTCCTAGTATCGTAATTTATAAGTTAGCATATCTTCCTTGTAATTTGTGTTTATGTTTTTACCATATAATTGTGCTTTTTCAACTATTAAACAATTTATTTTTGTACCAACCTATTTACTTACATCAAACTTCTATCAGGATTTTGGGTTTTATGATAGCTATTAATATTTAAATTGTTTTAATCTATACAAAATGTCAACAAAGTTGATAACATTGGAACAGAAACCGTATATGATAAAGTTCGAAAATATGACCAAACAACCTTCATATTTTTTTCCTGTTGCTTTTTTAGGAGTGAACTTTAAAAACCTATAAGGGATAATGTCAAAAAAAAAAACTAAAAAGTAGCATTAAAGTAAGATATGAAGCATGTTGATAGTTTTATGCACTGTTAATTTTTTTATTTATAATAAACTTATTCCTCCTGAAAGACTAGTAGAGAGCCACAAGAATTTTGAATACTATTTTCAGAAATGTGTACCATGGAGAGAAAAGCAACTTAGATGTTTTCTTTCTCTTATATGCAAGAAAGATAAAGTTTATGAAACTAAATATCTATCGAATGGCAGATAGATTTGATTTTGACATCCATGCTTTTAATCATTTGATATATAAGGTTTCTAAAAACTTTTGTGGTTATGCTTCTGATGTATACAAGACAAATTTACTGAGCATCTATGCAGTTCCAGAAGCAAATCTGGTGATATACCGATGACTAAGACACATTTTCTGTGTATATTGAGCCAGGAGGCTATCAGGGAAAATCAGAGTCTAATAAGATGTCACAATTTGATGCTGCTCAAAGGACCATTAAATAAAAAGAGGACTAACTGGATGTTTTTCCAGAAATTATTATTTGGGACTTGGAAACCAGCCAACACTGCTGTAAGGATGGAAGTGGATGCATTTAATGACCAAAACCATCTGAAAGATTAAGCACCCGATTGCTCAATTTTAGCATTAGAAGTGAGTTGTTTTCCAGAATATTTACAAGTAAAATATTTCCACTTGACTTTCACTTTGTCTCATTTCACCAAATCAGGCCTTTTAAACTGAAGTCATTTCAAAACCGTCGCCATGCTCAGTGTGCAGCGCTAACTCACACCTCTGTGCACGAGTGTCTTCTTCCTCTGCCTGGACCACGCTGTACGTTCTGTCCACCTGGGAAACAGCGGCTCATCCTTCAAGATTCAGTCCAAGGTCATTTCCAGGAAGACTGACCCAATCCCACATGACCACCGCTGCAGGAAACACGGACTCTTCGCTGTTTTAGCATCTTCACCACTCATTTGTATTCCAGTTCTTTCTGAAGAACCAACTCTATGTTTCACTGAATTTCACTATTATTTTTCTCTTTTGAATGTGTATTAATCGTGGCTTTCCTTTTACTTGCTTTGTGTTTATTTTACTCTTCTTATTTTAGGTTCTTCAGATGAAAGCTTCGACTATTGATTGGATACTGTATGCTCTTGACGTATTTGTTTGGTTCTAGAAATGTCCTTGTCAGCACCACCTGACCTGGGCCCTACAAATGTTCACATACAGATGCTCTTCAATTTACAATGGGGTTACATCCTGTGAAACCCATCAGAAGTAAAAAAATATTGTAAAGTGAAGATGCATTTAATACACCTAACCTACCAAGCATCATACTGTAGCCTAGATGACCTAAACATGCTCAGAACACAATATCTGAAACACGCTAGCAACCCCGTACACTGTAAGGTGCTGGTTTTTACCCTGGTGATCACAAAGCTACCTGGGGGCAGCTAACTGCAGCCACCACTCAGCATTAAGAGGGAGTTTTGTACCAGGTATCGCTAACCCGGGAGAAGATCAAAATTCAAATTTCAAAGCACGGTTTCCTCTGAATGTGTACTGTTTTCACACCATCATAAGGTCAAACCATCATAAGCCAGGAACAGTCTGTGCTGTATTTTCTTTTTCATTTTCTTCAACATGTTCTTTGTCCTACTTCTCCCTAAGACTTTCTCTTTCACTTGTGCTGTGTTAGCAGCTCGTTATTTAGTTCCCAAGTATTTGAAGCTTTTCTGTTATCTTCCTGTTGTAGATTTCTAGAGTGATTTCATGTGGTCAGAGAAAACACTGTAGTATTTAAATGATTTTGAGTTTGATGAGAGATGCTTATATGCCAGGCAAGGTCTATCTTTGTATATGTTTCACAGGCACTTAAAAATAATATGTATTCTGCTGATTTTCGATAGAGTATGCTATAAATGAAGATTGTCTTTCAATTGATGGTATTATTGAATTTTATGTACTTGACCATTCTTTTTTATTATTATTTTCACAATATATTTTCCCACCTGTTTACTTTGGATATACCTATATGATTATATTTAAAGAGCTATTTTGTGTATAGTATATTGTTGTTATTTTATTATAATCTTCCAATCTCTGTCATTTAGTTAGTGCATTTAGACCATTTATATTTAATGCAATTATTGGTATATTAATGCCTAAGTCTCCCATTTTATTTTCTTTTTGTTCTGTTTCTGTTTGATGTGTTCTTTTATCTGCCTTCTTATGAGTAACTTGAGTCACTTTTAAAATTCTGTAGTAATTTTTCTATAGTGTTTTTGAATGTGTCTACTTACATAGCTTATTTTGCAGTTGTCCCAGTATTATATTGTATATGCACAACTTATTACAGTCTACTGATATCATTATCTTATAAAAGAATTTCCAGAAGAAAAGTGTAGAGAGTGTGGTGAGTGAAAATTATTATAAAAATTTATGTCTGAAAATTTAATAAAAATTTTAAAGTATGAGTATCAGATCAAAAAGTCCATTGCATTTACAGCAGTAAGAATAAAACGACTCAGACATATCTTGGTGAAAATTCGGAGCACACAAAACAAACACAAAAGTCTGAAAGGCACCAGAGAGAGGGGACAAATGACCTACAAGAAAAAATATTCAGCCTGTTGGACATTTCATGAGCAGTGGCATATGCAATAAGAGGATGGAATTCATATTTCAAATGCTGAGAGAACAAAACCGTCAGGCTAGAAATCAATACCAGTCAATCTATAATTAAAGACGGAGGACAAGATAAGGACATTGAGAAACAAAGGTGAGGAGAGCTCTCTGTGTGTCCTGTCCACGGGGACTAAAGTTTAAATTGTGCAGGAGAAACTTCTGAAGGTTAAAACTAATGAAGCACAGATACTTAGATAATACCTTACTTATTCAGATGATGTAAGATCTTTAAACTACCTTATTTATGTACGCACTAAAATAATTTTGAAAAGTATGCATTCCTTATCAGTAAATGAATAAAGCAAACAAAGACCCATGAATTTGTTTTCTTTCTATTTTGTTTCACATCCAATGCTACTGGCAAAATATTGATGCTTCTCTTCCCAAGTTATTTTAAAGATACTTGTTTAGCTTTTATTATTCCTATGAGGAAGAGTAGAACTGTAGACACAGTTTCTATGAAGCCCAGTTTTAATAAAATTTTAGAAATTCACTGCAGCGCTGTCTCCAAGCAGTAAAAACATGCCTTTTGATGTCAATTTGGCAAGACTTTCATAAATGCATTAAAAATCCTTTACCCCACGGTTTGGTTTTGTGTTTTCATTCTCGTACACACAGGGAGGGAGCTGCCTGAGGGAGAGGGTGCGGGGTTGGTGCAGCCCCGCACGGCCCCTGAAGTACATCCTGAGTCTTCCTTTTTAAGCATCCGAGGCTCGTGTGACGGGGCGTTAGAGATGTCACCGTGGGGTGTGCGTTACGTGAATGGGACTAACCCAGAGAGACAGTCTCAGTCCACGGAACCTAGAGCCACAGCGCCTGAGCCAGAGGCACTTATCCGCAGGTTCACCTTACAAAAGTCATTTAAAAGTGTTTTCTTTCTCGCTCAGTGTTTTTTTAACTAAATGAGAAATAGTATCTTTCATAAACATATGTATGTGTATATACTGGAACCATACTGTTAGAAAATAATTAGAAATACAATTATCATTAAAACATATAATGTCTCTATATTTCAAGAAGAAACAATATAGAGACAAACAAAATAAGCATTTCTTTAAATTCTCCACTGGCCTTGTTTCTTTTGTATTAACACAGCAGCTGCTTCTCCGTGTTACTTCTTGAAGCATTCTCCTGGTTCTGATGCTCTAGCTCACAACCGAGACTCTTAGTGGCTGTTGGGATCCAGCAGGACAGTGTTTATTTCAAGCTGTCACCTGGTGTTTAAGCAGGGGACATGGCCTGCACAGCAGGCTCGGGTGCAGAGCTGTAAAGAGAAACGCAAACCGAATCGCGTTGCAGAAGGAAGTTCGCCAAAGCCTTCCCTGAGCCAGCCCCCCGCAGCTACTCTGTGGTCACCCCTGCTCCATTCCAGAAGCGTCCATCGGCGCTGAACTGTCATCCCATTCGCATGAGTCACGTGATGGTTTTCCAAACGCTCAGCGTGCAGGTTAGACTTTCGCATGTCTGGGCCCGTGCGCGTTGGATTCCGGGGACAGCTGCTCAGCTCTCGCTGTCCTTTTGGCATTCGGGTCTCTCGCTGTCCCTAGGAGGATCTCCGTCTCCGAAGAGTGGCACGTCTCATGCAGCAGTCCCTTCTGGGTGAGTCAGAGTCCCCGCGGTTTCCCTCCCCATGTGGGGGCGCCGTTAACAGAGGGACACAGTGTGTCCCCCTCGGGAACTGTGGGCAGGATTCACTCTGTCGTGTACTCTATATGGCTTATAGCTCAGGCTTCCAGGAGACAAAGCCACCACTCAAGGGAACTTTAAATTAGCATATTCAGGAAACCTTGACCTCCCGATGTCATTAGCATACAGCTGCTAATTATCAAGTGAAATGCGGCTTTGACGCAGGAAGGGAGTTTCCTGGGGATTTGGGTGTTAACTCCAAGAGATAATTATTTCAAAGCCACTTTAAATCAACCTTTTGGTTACTGAACATACGTTTCTAATTTCCCAGGATGCAAAGTTTTACTGGAAAGATACATAAGGCGACTACCTCTTAAAGCGCATTTTAGTATCTTTCAATAAGTCAATCTGAATTTTGCATCCTGTTACATACTTTTACAGACATCAATATGCAAAATAGTATTCTCTCATTAAAATTAATAATAACTATTAAGATGCTTTACCATGGGTAGTACACACATAAATAAATAACTCTCCGTAAGATCTTTTCGCTATCACCAGCTTCTCCAAATACATGAAGTTGCATCTGCTTTATTTCTTCCATTTTCCACTTTCGGGGGCACCATCCCTATTCTTGGAACTCGAATATTTCACTTTGCAGTGCCCCTGCCTGGCTCTTTCCAACAGTAAATGTCGTCCCACGATCCCTAGAGCTTATTCTATGAAAAGGATAAGGGATGTCTCACCAAAGTATGTTTTTAGAGAAAAATTAAAGTCCGACCCGTTGAGAGCCGCCCTCAGCCCATTCTGCCCCACATGTGGCCGCTGAGATGGAGGACTCTCCACTCTGCAGCGACGCCTTTGACTGGCACGCCCTGTGCAGCCTCTGGAGGCGCCCTGCGTTTGGTTGCTAAGCAACAGTTGTCTTTTCCGCATTCACATGGTCAGTCACTGTTCTCAGAAGCATGGATGGGTCTCCAGCAGGCGTGCGTGGGAGACGAAAGATCTGGAAGGAGGAAACGATGGTTCGCTGTAGGTACAGCTGAGATCTAAAGCTTCCCTGGTCGATGTAAGTAGGAACAAACATATAAAGTTTATGTGAATTTACATATGGACACATACTGACAGAAAATAGCCGAACGACAAGGGTGATCCTTGTGGACATTTATGACGGAAGGAAGGAGAGGGAGCGTCACCGAAGCAGGAGGAAGAATAGCCGGGAGGTGGTGAGACGTCCGGAGAGCGGCAGAGGAAGAATTGGCAGAGGGAGCTTCCGGCAGTGGTGACTGGGGTCACCAGTGCCAGACACGGGGGCCCCAGCGTCTCTGCTGGGCACACGCTACGTGCCTCTGAGTCAGGAAAACGCGCTGTTTATCAGGCTTGGGCTAAACCCAGCAGTGAACTCCAGCGGAAAATGCAGGCACGTCAAAACCTCCAAAGCTCTCTGACCGCTGAATACTGCTTTGAGACAGAGGAGGATGCCCTTGACTTTCAAGTTTTCATATTATTCAGAAAACAGAAGAACCACGGACTTTAGGAAACGTAATAAAGTCAGCAGACATGGTGTCCTCTGACCACAGTTAATAGTCACACGTTGTCTTTACCTACTGTGGGTATACACTTAATGCAGCTTTTAAACCATCCTTCTCATCGCCTTATGTTAGAATGAAGATCTTTTAAGACACTTGCGTTTTTTTTTGTTTGTTTGTTTCTTTTCTCCTAACTCTTCCAACATCACGACCAAAACAATTGATTGTTGCCATCGGTAACGGAAGCCATCGATGGTGGTGGTCTCAAGGACCCAGGAGGTAGCCTGAGACGCCGTCCCGTTTGGAAGGAAAACACTGCGGTGACCGACGCGTCACGGCGTCCCCGACGTGGAGGGAAGGTCGGGTGGACGCCCATGAGTGGAAAGTGTGGGGGTGAGACCGGCACTGCTGTGGGCTGAGCGTGAAGCCCCCACACTCCCACGATGGGGTGCTCGCTGCTCGCGCAGGACACGGTGCCCGGTGGCCGGGGGGTGGGGCCCTCGCGGTGGGACCAGCATCTTCATAAAGGGAGGAAGAGACACAGAATCCCTTCTCTCTCCCTCTGCGAGCTCATGCCAAGGGACAGCCACGTGAGGGCACAAAGGAGGCCAAGGCCATCTGCAAACCAGGAGGAGGGCTCCCGCCAGACACGCCATCCGCTGGCGCCTGGACCCGAACTCCCCAAATTGAGAGCCCCCAGAAGGGTGAGAGATGAATGCTGGCTGTTTCAGCCCCGCCCCCCACGCACGTGCACAAGCACATACACACACACACACACACGCACGCACGCATACACACACCGTCTTTGGTCTCCTGTCACAGTGGCCCAAGCGGGCTACACGGGTCCTTAGGGCCTGATATTTACTAATGACAGTTTTGCTCTGGGTATAACCGAAGGGTCCCTCACGACGGGAGGGGGTGCGGCAGGACAAGCTGTGCAGAGTTTGGCTCAGGGCAGGCTGCTGTGGGCATGACCCACCGTGCAGCCACAGCGGCCCTGAGGGAACGGCCAGGCCACTGAATGCAGGAGACATTGTCACATGGCAGTGCACAGTTAGGAGCTCTGAGCCATCCCATGAAGTGGGGACTCCTGACGAGGAGGGGGAGCTCTTCAGGACACTTAGTGGGGCTCCCGGCACGGGGGTGCGGCGTCCAGGAGGGGACTTTCGTAGTCAGTGGAGGAGCCTGAGCACGTGACACACCCATAAAAGAGATTCAGATCTAAAGCGTGGTGACAACGAATAAAACAATCACAATGAAAACAGCAGTGACTAGAAACATCGACACTAGCGAATAGATGTTGGTTTCTGCAGAGCAGCAGGTGTTGTGTTTCAGGCTTTACGCATCTTTGTTCACTTATTCATTCGACAAGGGCTTGATGCTCGCTATGTGCCCGGCAGGGCGGGAGGCGTGGTCGTTCAGTGCGGGCAGGAGAGCACTACGGTTACTCCGCACGTCCCTGCGTCTATGCCGAGATCATTTAAAACGTCGCTATTACCAGGAAGTCCACCTGGCTTTCTCAGTGCCGTGACAGTTAACCTCATCCTACGGTGGAGATAATCCTACGACAGCCACGATGTTCTGAAGTTACAGGTACGCCAGACCCTAGGACGACATCCATATCCCGGAGCGGTTAGACGAGGGGGTCGGAGCAGGGTCTCTGATGCGCCCAACGGGTTACACTTCACTCCGCTCTCTAAGCAGACCCGTGTGGGCTCTCCCGGGGCCTTAGATATCGTGGTGCTGATGGGACAGCGACCTCAGGGCGGGCTCCCGGCCCTGCACGGCCCCAGCTCAGAGAGGAAACCAGGAGACACTCAGTCTTGGAGTAAGTCTCACTAATGTCAGTTTTCTCTATTTCTTCCAAACATATATTTTTTCCCTCTCTATGATTGCATGATGTCTGGGACTCAGAGGCTGAAATGCCCATGAAATCCACCTTTGCTTCTGGAAAAGGGCTCGGGAAGGGAAGCGGAAACCACGAGGGGAGGAATAAAACACGGGGACGAGCGCTGCTGCCTGGCATGTGCTCTTTTCACTTGAGACACCTCATTTTTTATTTTTACAACAAGGAGAAGAAAGCGGGACGGATTCGCGTTCTAAAAAGTTATCTGAATTTCCTTTAAACACGGGAGGAAGATGTGCCACTGTGCTCATCATTGCACGTGTATTTCCTGCCTCTACGGACAGTCTGTGGGACCGGGGACGGAAGGCCGCGCACAGAGGCAGTGACCCGCGGCTGGCGCGGCAGGCCGCGTGGGACGCAGGTGCGTGATCTGAGACACCTGTACGCGGACGCTGAGACTGAAGCGTCATGTCAGTGAACAGCTGAGGCGGGATCCGTTGGAACCACAGCTGCGTCGGAACCACAGGGAAGCGGAGGAGGGTGGCGGTCACAACGGCCCCTGTGGTGAGGAGCCGCAGGTGGGACCCCGCAGGGACGCAGCCTCGTTGTCACAGAGCTGGAGAAGGAGGCTCAGATGGGTGTGAGTGCGTGTGCACGGGCACTGCGTGCTCACGTGTCCTCCCTGTCGCTGACAGCACCGAGAGGCCACTGTCACTTGGGCACGGTTACTTCTACCAGCTCCCCCACTCCCAGACCTCGGAGTGTGCTGCCTCTGCTTTGCGTGTGGATTTCGTGTAATTTCCTGCAGAATTATCTGGAAGAAGATCGCATGACACAGTTCATCTTTCAGACGTGGAGGACTTCTCGTTATGTCACCGCTCCCTTTCAGCGCCTGTGTGTGTGTCGGGATTCGCTCTGAGAGGGACATACAGCTCTGGCACACTGAGCAGCTTGAGTTTCACGGGTGTGTGTGTGTGTGTGCGTGTGTGTGTGCGCACACGCGCGTGTGAGTTTATGAATCTAATGGAATCTTTTTGCATCACAAGGTGCTCCATCCGGGGCCTTTGATGGCTCTGAGAGAGTTGACCAAATGGCGGGAGAAAAAGTAAAATAAAAACGAGCATTTCTTAGAGACGCTTCTCAGGGACGATTAAGGCGGAGGAGGCCGCAATTCCCACCGCAGCGGAGACGCTCTGGGGACGGCAGGGTCCCCGCGAGTGTGACCGTGTGGGGGAAGTGACCGCTGTGCCCACAGTGAGTGACCCACCCACATAGACGGGGTCTCTCCGAGCTTCTGCACAGAAGGGACCGGTGTTTGAGGTGGGATCCAGCGTTGCCAGGTCTCCCATGCGTCACCTTCCCTGTGCCTGCATTTACTGAGTCTCTCACAGGCCTGTTTTCTTGCTCTAAAATGAGCGTTTCTTCCCCAAATACGCCTATCCCCAAGCCCGCAGCCCACTCCTCTGTAACGGTGATTACGACCCTCTGTGTGGGAATATATTCCGAATTTCAGCTGCTTTCGGCCTGTAGGATACAAATGTAATTATACTGGGGACGGTTGTGTGGGGGTGATGACTTTGGGGGACCTTTAATGTGAGATGGAGGGGACGCCCCTCCCTAAGTAACTGGTCTAGTTTATGGGGCAAACTCCCCTTTCCTCATGGATATTCAGCCATTTTTCTTCAGTCAGTGCTCCCGGGTTGGTTGCAAGCCTCGAGTTAATTTTCGGAGTTCTGAAATCGTTGATATTGACGTTTGCCACGTCCTGGGGACTTTGATGGAGGAGTGGAGGGTGAGAAGTCAATTCTCTGCCCTTTGCCTCTGCCTGGGCTGCAGCCCTCACCGCATAGGGAGCCAGCTGCCCGCTGGGCTGCGGCGGGCAGGACAGAACAATATAATAATAACACTCGATAGAACCTACACATTTCAAGTGCCAGCTATGTGAAGACTGAGTGTTGCATCCTCGCGTTATTTTAAAGAGTGCCACGATACTTTTTCTAAGGAAACATTTTTTTTTTTTAACTTTGCCTACTGATAAAACAGTTCCTTTAAATCCGCTTGGCTTTAGATATGATCTATTCAACAGAAATTCGCGTCCCGTTAAGAATTGCTACAGATTTTAAAAATAAACATTTTAATGTAAAAAGAGGATAATGGGTATTTCTCTAATTATTATTGAGATTAGAATTTTTCATCAGTATTTTGGAGGAAATATCTATGAAAATGTGGGGACTGTTAATTATGAATGTTATTCTAATTTCCCCAAGCTTTTTTACTTTTGAGATAGAATACTTAGATAATAAATATTGTTTTATTTTCCTTAATTGAACACTATTTATGTAACAGAAATATTTTGTTTGGGGATTTAACTTAGGCGAAATGAATTATTTTTCAAGATGCAAAGATTTCCACATAAACAAACTTGAAAGGCTTTCTAATTGCTATATATAAATGCTGTTATATAATAGATATCTAGTTCTACAAGTACAGAAGAGACACGTGGTACTTAAAAATACCATTTGAATAAATACCATTTGATTAAAAAATAAATTATTTCCATGTTATAATAATTAAAAATAATGTAAATCTGTAAATAATAACATGTGATTTTTCACTGTGTGGCTTTCGGTCATTTGTCTCACTGTGCCTCACATTTGCCATCTTATATTGTGCTATCAACTTGTTAACTATTTTGAAATGATTATATACTTTGGAACTTGAAAAAGTAGTCATGAATGATGGCTGCGTTTCAGAAGTGTAACGGTGAAATAGCGTTCTCAAAATTTGTAAGAGTTCAAGAAACATAATTTCTTTAAAAATTATTAGTGGACCTACTTCAGAAAGCCCAAAGTTAATCAAATGTAAGAGAGAGAGTTAAATGAAAACTTGTATCTAAATGAAATGTTTAGCTAAATCTAAACAATTTTTCCAAATTTGGGTAAGGATGATATCAAAATTTGAATGTTGTTATTTCACAAAATTACCAGACTACACAAAGATGCAAAAATACTGAGGAGACTCTGGGGACAAGTAAACCTCTGTTAGATTACTAGGATATTATAAGAAGAGTAAAACTATTATTTCTTTAATTCAATTCAAAAAGAAAAAGGCACGCATCTCTCAAGGAAAAAACAAAATGATTGCTGTGAATCTAAATCATACAAACACTTTGGAAAATCATGTGTCATTATCTAGTAAAGCTGAAGAGAGACCAATCCTGTAGGCTAACGGTTTGTCTCTTAGCGACACGATATGGCCACCCCGCTCAGGAAGCACTGAGGACAATTTCCTTAGGTACACGGTTTGTCAAGAACATCGACAACAATGGAAATAGGTAACTATAAAAACTGGTAACAGTAGAGTAATATGGTAAATTCTACATCTTCCTAAGACTGTAATACATCACCGAAAACGAGTGACATACGGCATCTTCTCGGTAAAATTTTCAGTGAATGAATGAAGAAGCCACTGAAGAATAGTCTAAGTACGATTCGAGTTATTTTCAGTTCCAAACAAGCAGAGGGAAATGATGTATTGGGGGAGACAAAGTAGAAAGAGAATAAAATAATAGTAAGCACAGAATTCACAACACTGCTAAGCTACGAAAGTGAGAGGGGGAGGGGAATGGGGGAGGGGCAAAGGGCTTCACCGCTGGTGGCAGCGGCATCCCATTACTGGGACCCAGAATACTATTAAATTCTTGCTCTTTTGATCTTTGGAAATTTCACCCATTTAATAAAAATCTTTTGTTGCTAATCAACACTTTACAAAACAAAATTTTAAATAAACGTACCCATGAGCTAAAAGGATCGTGCTCTAGTCAATGTTCACGAATGTTCTGCGATTCAGGCTGTTCAATCCTGGAAAAGGGGTGCTCTTGTCTGACTTGGGAAAAATTATCTCTCTGTTGCTTGTTAATAATATGTTTGGGTTACCCTGTCACAAGATAAAGTTAAGTTCTTGCTATTGAAAAAAATAAACATTAAAAAATAAGGAAACAGGAACATTCCCACAACAGAGAAGTCTTTAGAATAATGAAAAACCTCACGTTGGTCTGTCTCCCTCTACTTTTCTCCCTTCTGCTGGGAACGCTGTGTCTCCCTCCAGATCTTCTACTGTGCGTTTCCACTTACAAGTCCTAAGTGCAAAAATATGACTTAGCTAAGTTATCTTTTTAATTCACATAAACAAGGCTGTACCTCTAATATGTCTCTGAAACCCTTGATTCTTCACTTAATAAAGCCTGGAGATCTTTTCTTGGTCTTGCCTATCAGCCAACTCCATTCTATTTAATTTCAGCAAAAGGCCGTACCCACGATGATGTGTAACTATCACTCTACGGATGGGTATTTTCGCTGTTTGTATTGCACCATTAGAAAAATGTTGCGATTATCTCTGTGCACATAAGCTAGTATTTCTATACGGTCCCCCGCACAGATGTGTAACTGCCGAGCAAATTTTTATAAATACGACTGAATTGCTTTTTCTAAAGGCTTTTGAGACATTCATTCCCCAAATAATTTTTGAATATAGCCTTTTCCCACATTTTTGCCAACATTAGATATTATGTATCGAATGAATAAACATGAGAATTTTTAATTATTCCGTGTTCCTAGTTTCCAGCGAGTCCTCACACCAGGTCACGTGTCTATTACACAACTGTGAACTTAGAGGGTTGCCTTTTCACTTGCTTTATCCAATTTTCCTTTAGTTGGCGTGCTTTTTCCGTGTTTATTTGTGGGAACTTCTGCTCACTTGTCTGTCTGAAAAATACTTTCAGAGATAAGTGTTTTGAATTTTGACTGTTTTAATTCAAACACGCTTAATACTTATATAGTTATCTCTTTTTCTACCATTCTTTTTGAATTGCCTGATATGAGTTTCTGATCTCTTAGGCTGGGCATGAAAAGAACTGAAGATGTTATAGTTTTTAGATGATATTCATGCTCAGGAGAGACAGCGATGCAGACAGTCTGTCTAGAGTCGTTTAGACCAGACTTTGCCCGAGAGGCAGCCTGCCCTGCCAGGTGGGCATGTAAAGTTGACATAATACCATATATACATACAGTATTATTGAAAGTATCGGCATGTTAGTATGGTATTTCAACTATATTATGAAAATATTTTTGTTGATATGTACACTGAGTAATTTTCTACAATTTTCTATTTTCTACCATTTCTATTTTCTGTATTTCTTACAGAAATAATTTTCTATTATTTCTATAAGAAATTGGATTCTGAGATCCAAAGAAACTCATAATAAATGTACATTTTATAATGCACCTTGTTAGTTAATACTGGGAGAAATGAGTGCAATTTAAATGCAAATTCTTTTCATTCACAAAATAGCTTTCTTGGCTGTACAGTTTTATTGAGGGTTTCTCGTCTTCACAGGGACAAAGGGCTGTTGCTACTTTTTAACCCCATCTAGTGGCAGAGCAGATACAGCCCAGAAGGAGACAGGCTCAGGGAGGGGACAACGAAAATTCAAAGTCACCATGAAAGTAAGGATTTCATGATGGTCAACTTTACCTTATTTAAAAGGAATTCTCCAAATATTGGACATAGGCGCAGTCAGAAACAGCGCGTAGGTGTTAGCTATGCTTCTGTTTAAGGCTTGTTTTCTCTTTTAGCACAGGGAGGAAAAGGCAGAACACCAAACCCATTCCTTTTCATTTATTGTACATTTACCACCTATTATACCTTAAGCTCTAACATTTAAAGGACCTTTATTTCCATTAAGAAAAGTTCTGCTGAGCACTTGAAAACTCTGTTTACTATCCTGGCTGCAGAGTTCTCCCGGTGGTCATCTTACACAATGTCCCTCATAAAGTCACGTGAATGCAGTGTTGTCTTCACTGCTGGGAGCACTGGGAGGAAAGAAAGACACCACGATAAACCAATGAGTTACACGAAAAATCAACTCTTCTAGTATATTCTACGAACGGAAAGAAAAATAACTAAGTTTTGAATAGATATTTTTTCCTCCATAAAACATAACCGAGCTATTTAGAAAGTGGTGTTCTTATGTCTCCTTCCGACGCGGGAAGCTGACATTTGCTCGTCACGCTCACACACTGACCTAGTTCTCCTCTGCTAACCTGCATTACCCTTCCCCCCACGGTAAATCGAGAAGATCTGCCCAGGTTATGTTTTCACTGGGACTTCATTTGCCATTTGACTGGTCTCCACTGTATGGTTCATGGGGGCACTGCATGCGGTTCCAAAAGCACTCTGCCCTGTCGCTCGTTGGATGCCGCCCCCACTGGTGTCCTTATTTCTTCAAGGAAGAGGGAGGATGAGCTGCCGAATGGTGCCATGGCGATGGGGGAGCCCCCCACGCTGGCGGCGATGGGGGAGTCTGCTCCTTACAAAGCGTCCGTCTCCGCCCGGGAGTCGGGTGGCAGGCCAGTGACAAGTCTCGGAGCAAAATGCTGTAACGTGGAGACATGGCAGGTGCGCAGAGCTTTCCAGGGGGACAGTGAATTAACACGGCCACGTCTGCTGCAACGTGCTCAGGACTCCTTGCCGAGACAGGCGCTTTGAGATGACGCTCAGAGGCCTAGTTTCAGAGTGGAATCTTATAAAATGGGCATCAGTTGCAATTATACCAACATTATAATTATTACACCTGTGAACTCACTGTCGAATACAAGTACGACAGAGTCCTGTGTCAGAGTCAGAATCGTAAGCTGGGGGACCCAGTGGGGTCTATGGACCAACGTGGACATTGAGAAGAAAAAGCCAGCGAGGTAAGGTGACGCACCTCACACGGCACAGCCAGGAACTGCATTACAGACGGCTCACAAAGGACACTTGTCACAGCAAACTCGTGTGGACAAGGACCTGGCCCCGTAACAGCGTGAATCTGGAAGACGCGTGAAATCGTGCGGCACGCGGGGCGCCGTGATCCGCACCGTCTGAGCAAGCAGCAGCGTGAGGCCTGGAATGGCGTTTCCCACGTGCCCTCCGCCCAGTCATCACGTGTGGCCGTTGGTTAAACAGCGTGTTGTTGTAATCACACCACGAGGAGAAGTTGCTAAACAGTACATAAACACTGGCATAGTCCTTCTCACGGTAGTCACGCGTTCATTTTCAGTTTTCCTGATCAGTTCTGATCTTTGACGTCATCGTCCTTCACCTCATTTCTTAAAATGAGCCTCAGTAGTGTCTGCATACAGCGCTGTCTGCAGTATGGTTCGTGGAATATACACATTCCATGCTTATATATGTACACACACATATGCGTGTAGATACACATATATAAACTATTTATATAAAACCATTTGTAAAATCTTAAATCCTCAACATGAATTTCTTACCAGGACACTGTAAGTCTTTTCATCAGGCTCAGTATGTGTACGGGCCCGTCTGATTCGCAGGAAAACCCCACTGAGTCAGTCTCCTCGCGAGGGACATTTTGTGAACACTGAGACCCTTCGTCCCCACGTGTGGCACTCACGGGGGGACGCCCAGCACGTTGCCCGCCTCCGCCCCTAAAACATGAATCCGTGATTTATTAGTGGCCGTCATATTAGTTCCCCTGCATCTTCGTGCCAGTGGTACTCATTACGTCAGTTCTGTTATAAGTAGTGATATAAGTTTAAAAAATTGGTTCTAAGGAAATTAAGTTGAATGATCTAGAAAAATCTTAGTGAAAAAATTTGTACACTTCATGTAAAAAAGCAGACGTAAAATATTCAGACTGTGCCACAAAAACTCTCTTTGAACAAGCTGAAATGAGGAGTTGGTGCTGACGTGCTTTACGCAAAAACAAAACCCAACCTACACCTTCCTTTCCCAAAAACTCTAATCACTGCAAAGCCTCCCAAATTTCAACTTGATCTAGCTTATCTTTCTGAAAATAACTTTCCTTGATATTCATGATCACTTATTCATTTGTATCTGTTTTATTTTCAATGTTACTGTCTAATCTGTTCTAGGAAAATATCTGGATATTGCAAGACTCAAAGGAAAGTCAAAATTTCCTGACGTAAAATAACTCAGAGTGTAGCTGAAGATACAGACAGTTTCATACACTGTTAGTTCTTCTGTAGAAAATGAGTAAGTGCTTTTGAAAAAAATAGCACTTTATTCTTTTCTCGGTTTAAAACCACAGGGAGGTAAGTCATCAGTATGCTTTGAATAATGGGTAAATTATCATATAGCAAATGAGTACTGAACGATACACGATTTAGGCCTAATGTGAGGAATCACTGATTTTTGGAGAAGTATAATCGAGATAATACGTGTGTATCATTTGCAATTGCTATTATTGCTATTAAAAATGTTAGTGTATAATTTCCATAAGTATAGATTTCCTCTTCCTCCCGCAGACTAAATGGTGCTGAGGCAAGCATTTTAATTTCTAAAACTAACACATTAGTGAAAAAAGTTAGTGTGGGATTATTTTCAGGAGTAAAGAGAACCCTGAGAAGTGGTTTATAAAACGAGAAAAACTACACGGATTAAGTTGTCGTTATGATTCTACCTTAAGACATTTGATACAATCTGGACAGTATTTAATTATGCGGTTGGTTTTACCGAGACAGGGGAATGCTCTGTACCCAGCACTGCACCAAAGGGACGAGACTGGCCCCGAGTGTCCCCGTGGGGGCCTGGAGACGAGCTAAAAATACGCAGTCTGTCCTAAATGCGCAGCTTATCACATAAGAAATTTTCCTTTTTTTCAAAGAAAGCTGCAGGGAGAGGAAAGGAGCACGTGGGGAACCTTCGAGAGGTGATTCGCCCGGCTTCCCCCACTTGTCCTTGTCCCCTCTGTGCCTCGGCTTCCGTCAGCCACCACAGCGGGGCCTCCGGGAGGGGTGTCAGGACAGGACAGAGAGCACAGAACACACGTGCTCAGTTGTCGTCGTTTTCGTCCTTTCCCTGTGAGGGCTCAGTCTCAGACACGCTGTGACCGTTCGGGAGAAGGCACTGGAACCCGCGTTCTCTCAGAGGGAGGAACTCAGAGTCCCACCCGCCAGCAGGGGACAGCTCGGGGACCTGCCCGACCCCCACGGCCCTCGTCAGCGGTGCTGCTGGACGTGCCGCCTTCCCCTGCATGTCCTCACCGCTGCTTCGCTGTGGCAGGGACAGCACGGCCAGCAGAGCTGTCCCCGAGAGAGAGGCTCACACCCCTGCCCAGGCTGTGGCGGGCCCGGCAGGGCTCCGGACCCTGCCTGCCCTGCCCACCAGGGCCAAACCCCAAGGGAGGGCTGGGCTGTGGGCCTCAGCAGGGTCTGGGGGGCGTAGGCGTCCTGGCGCCAGAACGGAGCTCCGTCCACTCACACCCCCAGTTGTCCAGGCTGCTGGTCAGGGGACCAGATGACACATGTCTGCACTCTGCGGCAGGTAACTCATCTGTGTGGACACGAGCACGGCCGGCCCAGGAACCTGCATTCCTCTGAGAGGCCCAGTGTCCCGGGAACGTGGTCACACATGCCCTGGGGACCCGCGAAGGATGCAGACGCGGCTACGATAAAATCCTTCTGTGGGGGCAGGGCAGCGCGGCCGGCAGGCCGGACAGGGTACTCGTGGCCATGTGAGCGACGCGCTCAGGCCACTGCTGCCCAGTGACCGCTGTCCACACACGCGCGCAGACACAGACACGCGCACAGACACACACACAGACACAGACTCACGCACACGCGCACACACACACACACGCGCGCGCTGTAGGGGAGCCAGCAGCCTGGGAACAGAGATGAGCAACTAGCGTAAAACTAGAAACGAGCCACCGTCCCCAGCGGCCGGGTCCGTCTGCCCTGCGCTGGTGCCACCGTCTGAGTGGGAGGCAGGGTGGGGGGTGATTAACTGTCACTCTGAGGAAGGAAACTTATCTCAGATTTCCTTCTGGGTCTCTCCACTGTTCCGAGGTTCTAAGAGCAACGATGCCTGTGCCCATAAGAATCCATCAGTTCCGCTGCCGTGTCTCGCAAGAACGGGTAATGTGCTTTAAATGTACTCCAATAAAAGCGCTTTTCGACAAATATGTGTTGTTTTAAATTCCTGTTCATCAGCGAGGAAGTGTGATGGAATAGAAAGTCGGGTAGGGGTTCACGGCTCAGGGAGATTTGTGGGTTCTATGAACTCGGAGGCGTCTGGGGTATCAGCCCACTCGGGCTGCGGCAAACCGGTGGCTTCATGACAAGCAGACACTTAGTTCTCACACTCCGGAGCCTGGAAGCCCGAGGCCAGGGTGCCCCTCCACCCAGTTCCATCCTCATACAGTAAAAGGGGGTGCACACGCTCGCTGGGTCTCTCAGGGTACTGACTCCAGTCTTGGGGATCCCCCCAATGGCCCAGCAACTCCCCAAGCCCACTCCCTCACCCTGGGGGTGAGGGTCTCAACATCCGAGTTCTAGGGGGACATGTGAGTCTCTGTCGTATAATTTAACACTTAGCAAAGTGCATCGCTCTGCAGAGACTCGAGGACGAAACGCGATCGGACTTTGTACGCCGGCCAGCAGGCTCCAAACAAAGGGGTGACGCACACAGCCTTAATTATAGTTCCCATCACTAAAATGTCTGCCTCTGGTTTGCTTTGCGATATCGTGATGACATTCAGACATGTTTACGTGTCATTTCAATTCTGATGCAATGTTACATTTGTGTCTCCCGGAGTGGTATTCGATAATAATGCTAGTTTTATTATCAAAGCAATATGGACCCAAAGTCATTAGTTTTGCTAACGCAAGGCAGACATTCGCGTGGATGATCCTGAGAGCCTAGCTTAATGTGACCAGTCATTCCAACACGACGGGGGAGAGAGAAGTGAAATGCCAGATGGATGCATGGGCAGTTACAAATTAAAGTTACAGTGATCTGGCAATGGTTGTAAGCAGAAAAGAAGAAAATTATGCTCTTTAATATATCACAGCTCACAAAATTATTCAGGTTTTACGTATGTCAAATCAGTGTTCACCACCAGTGAATACATTTGTATTCACGAAATACATTTGTCACGATGATAAAACATTTACCAGAACAGAGCACTGCAAGGAAAAAGAAGAAGAAGAAAGAAGAAAGAAGAAGAAAGGAGGAGAAAGAAGGAGGAGGAAGAAGAAGGAAGGAAGATGAGGGTGGAGGGAGGAGAAAGGAAGGAGAAAGGGGAGGGGAGAAGGAGGGAGAAGGAGGGGGAGGAGGAGGAGGAGGAGGCGGCCACGGCTAAAGCGGGTGACCTTGATGGACCGTCCGGTGTGTGCCAGGCACGACGTAGCGATCTGCAGGCATCACCTCGTGTTTGGATCCGGTGACAGCTTCGAGGTTAAGCGCTGACGCCGTTCTCGCCGTGAGGACGAGCCAGGCTCGGGGCAGCTGACACGCTCGCCCCAGACAGACAGCGGTAGGGTGGCGGGCAGTCCCAGCCACGTCACACGACGACAGAGCCCAGCTCTCTCAGCACCGCCTCTGAACATCTACGGAAAAGTCCTCTTTCCTTTAAAAAATATTTCTCAAATGCAGAATGCCACGGGAGCTTTCCAGGAGCAGTAGAACCCTCACACCGGGCTGTAGACACACTGCAGACACAAGTGTGTCACCGATCGGTGTCTGGCTCTGTGGGCAGAGGTGAGAGATGCCACGAGCTCCACATATGATGAGTGTTTACTGCCTGCATGAACCAACCATTCATCATAGATTTACTCGGGTTTGCCACGAAGCAAGCATTTGTCATTAACGAATTTATTAAAACTGCCTTTGCATAATACTTGGACATTCACAAGAATTCCCTGTTAGGTCTAAACACTGTTGATTTGGTTTTATCGTCAAGCAAAACATTCTCTTGACAGACAATTAGGATTCGTATTTATTGTCTCAGAAATGACTTCATGTGAACTGTTCTAGAATGAAAATTACTATCTTTGGCTGAGAATTAACACGATGTCATTGGTCCCTATCACGTGACTCCACACAGCCTGTTATTTGTTTAGGTGTCTGTGTGGTGCTGACGCTTTCTGGAAGGTTCACCAGGAAACGCTGTTGATCTCTGCTAGATGTTTCATGGGAAAATTACTGAGGATTTTGACATCTGTTATGATAATTTTCCAGGCTCAAGACTGCTCTGCCTTGGTCCATGGTGAAAACCTCAGACATTCGCGTGAACAGCTGTTTTCATAATGAAACGGACTCAAATTTATTCCTATGCAAAATTCCAGTTTTACCCTCAAGCAACATTCATGCAAATAGTGATTTTTTTTTTTTGCCTTGTGTCATCCAGGAGAGAAAAATGAAGAAAAATAAACCAATGCTCTTCCATTATTTACTTTTAAATTTCCTTCATAGTATTCTTTATATAACATAATTAAGCCAGTTAAAAGGAAGAGAAAGTAGCATAAAATGATTATATCATAAATTTCTTAGATATGTCCAATGGTTATTCTATTACATTGGCAGGCAGATTTATATCTCTTCACATGGAAAAACCCTTTATAAATCTTTTAAGGCACTTATTATATTTGTCTACTTGAAAATAAAACCCAAATTTTGAGTCTTAGAAGTGCAGAATTTGAAAGACTGTCAACTATAGCCTGGATATCCCACTAGAGATAGGGGATCTCATTTTATTGGGGGTAGAAGTGAGATTCTTTTTGGGGAAAATTAGTCGAGAGTATTCTTTAACTAAATTGATGGGGATCATTTACAGAACCATTTTTTCTGGGAGAAGCAGAAAACCTGTGACATCGCTGTCAGCTGTACAGGGGATGATTGTGCCTGAGCAGCTGGGCATTTTACTTAGGACTATATTGTGTTCTGAGGTTTGATTCAGAGCTTGTCTCTGAGTTTCTGAATTCAGAGAATCGTGGTTTTGGAAGGTTCCGTTGGAAAGAGGAAAATGGACGTAGGGCAGACGGAGGCTCTTGCTGGAGCTGGTCGCTGGGTGGGCAAGCAGACAGGGCTGGTGCCAGCGGGTCAGCCAGCGGGAGTGGGGAGAGCGTTCAAGGCTGGTGACGGGCAGATGGAGGGACCTGGGGCGGAACCCCTCCGATCACCTCGCTTCCTCGGGGTCCCAGGACGCTGGGCCACGGGCAGCATGACAGGAAAGGGCCCTGGGCGGCATTGGGACACCGCGCCATGTCTGTAGCTGCAAATTCACGCACCCGGAGACATCGTTAATGCAGCTTCCTGATTTGTAAGCAGGGAATGCCACGGGCGAAGAAAGAAGCATCAACCACCAACACAAAGAAATGAGAACGTGGCAGGCTACTGGCCGGCTTTGTTTTATGAATTTCCAGCCTGGTAGTCGAGAAATTCCTGCAGAGAACACAACATTTTCAGACTTTTCTGAGGAAAAACCATGCTTTCCCTTTCTGCAAAATTAAACTAGCAACCCGGATGACCTATGATGGAAAATGACGGAAGAAATCAAAATACAACAGAGAAGCAAAAATAGTCATTAGAAGCATTCGGCCTGAGACCAAAGGATGTCCTATTGGGGGACTTTTCTGGAGCATGTTTGGTGACTGTGACACGTCTAACTTGAGAGTCTCACTCAGGGAATGAACGGTGGACGATTTTCCTACCATGGGCAAATCTCCTGGTCTCCCAGCAAACTTCGGGACACAGCCTACACCCAGAGACGTTCGACCAATCCTTGGGACACAGTCTACACCCAAAGGCGTTTGACCCGACTGCCTTTCCTATCAAAACATGTACAGAGCCTCGCTCCTGGATGTCACAAAATGGGAGTCCTCTCTCTCCAGATTTTAATAACTCCCCCGTAAATGCACCCACCCATCTCTTCTGCTTCCAAAACCACCCAGATTCTACTGTGAAGACAGTGTCCCTTTGCTGACACCAGGTGACTGCCGTCTATCCGTCAGCCCTTCCACCTGCACTCTTGGTCACTTGTGATGTAGAAATTCATATATATTTATCAGCTATTCATTCTCCGTAGAGTTTGGCCATTGTGTCTCAAAGTTATAAACTCTTTGCAAGTAGAGTCTGAATCTTCTGATTGTTCAACAACTGCACGGTCTCAGTGTAGCTGTCCCTGCATTTTTGAGATGGGCAGCAGTGCGGGTTAATATGGTTCCTCCGTAGGAAAGAGACTGAGCAATTACCAGCCCGAGCGTGACCAACTACTATGTTTGCCAATTTACTGTTCCAAACGGTTCACTGAGATTTGAATGGTGACTTCTGTTCCTTAACAGTCTCCTTTGTCAGTCAAAGTCTGTGAACACAACCTATTTTCTCCTTATTACATCCCTGTTGTTATGGGTTTTCTAATAAAAAGAAAAATAGTTTACATATTGTAAGTGAATCACCAAGGTGACATGTTTAAAGTCTGAATTACGATTTTTGGCAATTTATTCTATTTTAAAATAATTAGAGCAAAAGCTGTTAGTTGAACTTATCAAAGATAAATTATATTTAGAAAACACTTTCACAGGTGCTACAGAAGTCCCAAACCATATTTCCAACCAAATATTAGCATTACTCTTTGACATTCCTGGGAATGTAACTCAAGTGTTTATTGTTCTGCCTCCTGTTATGTTTTCTCTTGATTATTACAACTTTTCACATTGTTCCTTGAAAAATCGGAAGATGCTGCTACAGAAAAGAAGACTATTTATTTGTATGTATCTTATAGAAAAAAAATTATAAAGGGCAGCTAACCCGATATAGGAGAAATATATAAAACACGAAGGTTTGTGGTGTGTGGCGTTTGACAGTAAGTTGAAAACGGATTCAGAAAGGCAGATATAATCAATTTCTTCCTTTTCAGAAAATACTGAAAATTATTTTAGATGGTAATAGCCATCTCTTTACCTCTTAGCCTTGGATCTGACTCGGTGTTTTTATAGAAATGATGTCAGGACAAAATCACTGAGATTTATTATGCAATACCACGCTTGACACTATCAGTGTGTTTGTTATGTAGCTCCGATATTTGTGCTTCACCGTCGTATGAGCCTACCCCACAAAAACTGACTCCGTTCCTGCCGCCCGGGTACGTTCATGCTAACCATTCTCACACTGACAGTTCTAAGCTAAGTAGCAAAAGCTAAGCTTCCGTACCTATAAAAGCACTTCCTCAGCTTAGCTCCTGGAATAAATGTCTCAGCCAACAAATGCCTGCATGCACCAACTCTGTGCAAAGCATTCTGGAAGAGATGAACCCGGTGTTGGGGTTGAGGTGAAGGGGTGTTGGCGTGCTGTATTACTAAACCAAGCGACAGATGAGCCACTGTTCCCATGGTCCTCACCTAGACTTTACCCCGAGCCAAAACCGGTCATTGTGAGACGCAGGACAGAGCCGTGGCCCACTTAGTACTATCAAGTAATACCGCTTAGCAGTATAAAGTAGCATTATTACTTGATTTAATACTAAATATTAAGTAATAACACAAATAAAAAGGGGACATTTAGAACCTGTTACTGGAAGCATCGTCCCACAGTCCGATGACATCCACTAATGCTGACAATGATATGAGATGACAGTGGCAAAAATGCCATCGGAAATGACACCTGACAAAACACTCCCTCCCGGCGTCACTTAGGAAGTCTTGTGCATTTAGCTCCTCTAGTGAATATTTGCTACTGATGTTGCCTTACCGATTACGTGAGATCCTCAACATATCTTCAATTAGCCAGAGTAATTCTCTCTCTTATAACTAAAAATATTGTCGATATTAATGCGATTTTAAATTGTTTTGCAGGCTTTAGTGAATGCATGAGAACAGAAATAATAAATATAAGTGCTGAAATATCATTTACAGATGATAGACATTTCTCAAAGCTTTAATTTTTTTTAGAATGGTTTTAGGTTCACGGCAAAATTGACAGAGAAGTGCAGAGGTTTCCCATATGTGCCCTGCCATCTACCCACAGCCTCCCCCATTGTCAAGCCCCCCACCGGAGAGGTACATTTATTACATACAATGGGATCGCATCGACTCGTCCTTGTCACCCGAAGGCCACGGTCTATCCCGTGGTTCACTCTTGGTGTCGTACGTTTTATGGGTTTGGACAAGTGTATTATGACACATGAGCACCGCTATTATACAGAGCATTTTCACTGCCCTGAAATCGTCTGTGTTTTACTCGTTAACCCTTCCCCTCGCCCGGCCCTTGGCAGTCACCGATCTGTTCACTCTGTCCATGCTTTTGCCTTTTCCATGACGACCCAGAATGGGAAAAACACAGAACCTAGTCTTTCCAGATTGACTTCTCAATAACAAGGAAACAAATGACCTGAACTAATAACATGGCCCAAAGACCCTAACAGACACCTCACCAAAAAAAGATAGAGAGACAGTAAGTAAGTCTGTGAGAAGATGCTCCACATCATACCTCAAGGAAATGCAAATAAACGCAATTAAGTACCACCATGGGCCCATGAGAACAGCCAAAACCAGGACACTGCCAACGCAGAGTGCTGACGGGGATGGGGACGGGGACCACGGACCCCCCCACTAGCTATTGGCGGGGATGCAGATGGTGTAGCCTCTTCGAAAGGCAGTCCGATGGCTTCTTATGAAACTGAACGCACTTTTCCACTACAATCCAACGATTCCCTTTTCGGTACTTACCCAAAGGAGCTGAACATTCATGTACTCAAACGTTGCACGCAAATATTTACAGAGGCTTTATTCAGACTCGCCAGCGCTTGTAAGCCACCAAGATGCCCTTCAGGAGGTGAGCGAAGAAGTAAGAGGCGGCATCTCCAGGCAGCGGGATGTGATTCAGCGCTGAAAAGACACAAGCTACGAAGCCACGAAAGGACACGGAAGAACACAGGGGAACCTTAAATGCCTATCACCAAATGAAGGATGACACGCATTTTTAAACTTAAGTACTCATATTTATAAAAAATGCAATCCGGGATTTCTGCTGTGACATTTGAAGAGCTTAGAAATTGTCACTCCTACTCTCGTACCAGGAAAAACAAAAAAGAAAGAAAATTGAGAATCCATGACTCTTCTTATATCTGTCAAGGTATTGAAGTCACAGGACAAACCGTCACCCCAAACTGGAGAGAGGGGAGAATGAAAAGAACTCAGATCCTTAGCAGAAGCCAGAGCTGGTCAGAGCTGAGACGGTGTCCAGGGCCATTGCTGGAGGCTGACCGAGTTGTCTCAGGGTTCAAACTCCTGTGTGGAGCTTTAAGATGACAGAGACCTTTGCTTTAAGTTACTTAATTAGCAATACCTAAGAGTTTTAGCACAAGTCATATGCTGGGTTCTGTGCTAATAAGCCTTTCGTAAGCATCGTCCATCTCACCCTTACAAGCTCTCTGTAAAGGAGATTCTGAATTCTATCACCATCCCATTATTGTAGACTAAACTTAAAACAGCTACATAATTCGTCCACGGTCACACCAAGAGTAAGCAGCTGGGGTGCAATCTGAACTCTGGACAGTCTGCTCCCCGAGTGAAAAGCCTCCCCATTCTGTTCGTCTGCTGTGATTCACACCACACTGGTTTTCCAGTGGTGGGATGGTTTCCTGGACCACTCGCCAGTGTAACTTGCAGGAGCAAAGCTTGCACTGCTTAACGAGAACGAATGTCGCATAATTATCTTCCCCGCTATCACCGTGAAAAAGCTGAGTAAGATACTTCTTATCAAGCCTCAGATAACACGAGGGTTTAAACGGTGAAGGAGGAACATATTCCCTATTAGACTTTTTCTCCATCCTAAGGCACCGATCCAAAATATTTAAGCATCAGCGGATAAAAATCTTTAAGAAGATTATCATTAAAAGCAACTGGAAGCAGAGAATGCCACACATTTTAGAAATGTGGGTACACTTATGTGACAATGGTCTGATTTCAACCACCTGCTAAGTATCCATCAGTACCAGAAATGTTTTGTATTTATTTACAGATATATTTTTTACATAATACAAAATACTAGAGAGGCAAGTATATCCTATGACTACAAAAAAATAAGAAAGACAAAGGCGGATGGCTTACGCTTATTATTTTCAGAACTAGAACTTCTCTCTTGAGAGAGAGATAGAGAGAGGGGAGAGAGAGAGAGAGAGAGAGAGAGAGATTTCTTGAATTGCGGTTCAATGACTTTATAAAAACCAGGGGGATTAAACAGACTATCCTGGTAAGTCTGATAATATCCCGATAAGTTTGTAATGAACAAACTGTGATTATTTGCAAGTCATCCAGTTTTTTCCTTCATCTCGTTTAAGGACCAGAGATGGAGCGCTGAATGGTTATTCGTCTCTGCAGCTCGGTCGAGCAACCTTTGAATGATGAATTAATGAATTATTATTCTCGCATGTACAGGACCTTGACTTGCCCTGACTTTGATTCCCCCTTAAATCCCCATCAGGTAGTTTCAACTAGATGCAAATCTGAAGTGTCCCTAATACTTGAGAAAAGGCAATATGGAATAATTGGGCAGCCATGTGAAGTACTAGCACTGAGCATTAACATTTATATTACACTCACTATGTTACCATACCAGAAAAACTATGTTTACACATTTTAGCTTATTGTATATATGCCCTCTAGACGACCGTTATGACATTAATTGTGGGCCATATAAGACTTTTGACAGACTTTATTTGAGGGCTCCAAAGACACGTGAACTCTTGAATTCCTAAAATAATTCTCCTCTGTCACGTCCTCCTCACACGCAGCCCGCTCCTGAGCACCTGGACGCCCATGAGGAAGGGGGTGGGAGAACTTGCAAGTAAGGGAGCCTCTACCCCAAGAACAGCCAGAGTCGAGTGGGGAGAAAAGCCTGTAAGAATAACAAAAGTGCAATTCATTTGACAGATATGGCAGTCCCATTATTTCCAGGCATCTTCTGGGTGTGGGACACATGAGACTGAATGTCAGTGACAGTTTCCCTGCCCCTATGGAACCCACCTCTCAGCAGAAGACTCAGAACATAAAAGAATAAACAAACTAGAGATAAAATCATTTCACACGGTGGTATGGTTATTAGTAAATTAATACAGAATCATACTGGGTTATTTCTGTTACTTAATAGGGTTGCTATTCTGCTACTTAAAATGGAAATATTCTTAACTAGTTAAACCCCTGGATGCGTCACTAAATTAATGTTGAACATTATTATCACCTCTTTCTATAAAAATAGGCACTGCTAGTCTTCGCCACCCTGATTCCTCTAATCCACCGTAGGTAAATGACATACCTTAACTCTGGAATGATTATTATTGATTGATTTATATATTCTTCTCTTAAGAAGGCTACTACTGGCACTCTTCTAGACTCCATGGATAATAGACAGATATAAAGAAGGGAAAAAGTACCTTATATTCTGGTAAAATTACTTTTGTTGGGTGCTTCCCAGATTTCTTATGTTTCTTGAAAATGATCTTTATGACAAGAAAAACTCTGTAAAGGTTTCACTTTCCCCGTTTCTCAAATGAGAAAACTGAGATTCAAGATTCTAAGTAAATCAGAATTTTAACTTAGAATTTTAACGTAGGTCTCTTGAAAGCGGATGTCATATGCTATTCAATGCAATTGCTCTTTTAAGAGGCAAATGCAAATACTCTTTTAAGAGGCAAGACATAACTAATACGAAGGATAAACAACAAATATGTGCTACAAGAAACACAAAACACTGTGAGAATTCAAAAATTAAAAAGATCTCATCCCAAGGAAAGACCAATAACTTCTGACCGTTTTCTAACTGATTTTCCTCCTTGGAGTAGTTAACTTACTTCACACACACAAAGCACTTTTAGATGTTTTGGTCTCACTGTCAAATCAATTCTATTATAAAATTTCTCTCTTTTTTTTTTTTTGGCAGAATATTCCCTATTCTTCAAAGAAGACATTTTTAGTGTACAAAAATGACTGATACGGGCTCTCATTCTTCATGCTTCTAATGCATCAGAAGTTGATGTCGAGAAATATGGATAAAATATACATGATACATTTCTTAGTTAATTGTCAGCATATTACAAAATCACATTGCTTCCTGCAAGGCTATCTAAATTTCATTAAATCATGAAGTTCTCTACATAATTAATAATACTAGATGGAATGGTTTGTAGTCAAGTAATTTCCCATTCTCCTTCCAAAGAAAGACCATTTATCATTGTTCCTTAGAACGAAATTGCTGTGTAGAAAGTGCATAAGTATCTGTCCTATTAGCCATGGCATGTTATACATTTGCTTCACTAAAGAAAACAAGAAACAAGTTTCAATTCATACAATGCTTATTAACAGGCCCAAACCTACCTCTCCCCACCCGCACAATAGTAAATTATTTACTGATTTGGAGGTTTATTAACTCTTCTATGATAATAACTTAGGATAGAAAATACTGGTCCCAAAATACTTATTCTGACTCTTGACATTTTCAGAAACATTTCGCCGTGTAAATTATGTTTAGTCCTCAATTCTGTCGCTGCTTTTAGAGGAGATTCGTGTTTGTTTCCTTGACTCATTTTGGAAAGTCAATTTAAGTTTGTGGCTTAACCTACCAATTGAAGAAGAAGTCGTTTATCCGTAGTCATATATTAACTCTCTAGTGATACCAACATTACGATCATTTACCCTGGCATCCAGCATCAAAGAAAACACTCAGAAAAGCCCATCTCAGATGGAGAAGCCGTGAGCTCCGACACGGCAGAACTGGTTGGATGACCCTTCGGGATTCACAAAGCCATAGAACATTCAAGAACACTATTAACATTTTAGTGTATGTTCTCACAATCTGATTCCAATGCATTTGTACAGTGTTTACACTGTAGATCACACAGAATATCAGGGTTAAGCACCCAGAGGGGAGTGGAAGAGTTGAGTAGGATAAACAAACCAAAGGCCAAAACTTACAAGAAAAGACAGCTGGAAAAGAGGGTCAGATTCTAGAAACAGAACTGGCTGAGCGTATTGGTTCTTTATTGAGTCCTTGAGGCGACTCAGGATTTATAGTTTCTGTCACTACATTTGCACAGAATTCCCCATTCCTTTTAAACCAACACCTTGATTCAGATCACAGAATTTCGGCAATTTCAGGAGGTGTTGAATTTCATTATTTTGAGCTCACTCAGGAGCCTTTATGATTTCGTCGAGCCAGCCCACCGCACAGCGCCCCACACCTGCTGCTCTCGAGAAGGGTCACATCTTACGACCGCACACGGGATTGCGAGGTGCGGTCCCCTGTGCACCTGCTTTTCCAGCTTCCACTTCCCTCTCACAGGAGAACAGGTCCGTTTCCCCATCGGTGGGGCAGAGAGAGAGAGAATGAAAGAGAGAGAGACAGAGACAGAGAGACAGAGAGACAGAGAGAGGAGGCAGGCACCACAGGAGAGTTCTAAATAATTTTAATATTTTATTTAAAGTTCTTATAAAGAACATTCTGCTTCAAGCTTTCATAGAAACTGTGAGTCTTTTCATACTGGGGTTCAGAATATTATAGGATATATGGTAGGTGTTAATATATCAGTATTCATTTAATTTTTGCTGAAATTTATTGAAATAGCATCCATGCGTTTTCTACAGACAAGTTCTTGAGAGAATTTTTTATCCCCAAAAGTTGTGCAAAAGGGTGGGGGATCTTTCAACCACCAAGTGCGTTGAATCATGTAATATTAAATACAGAGACAGTAACCTAACACCCACGTTCGAGACACCCCTCTTTAGTTTCGTGGGATTTTACGATTCCCATCCAGTTAGCTAAACCACTCCCGGTTATGTATTTAGACACAGCTGCCGTTCTAGGCAGGAATAAAACGTGCCTCGAAGGACTCATTTAAAAGAAAAGCTCAGCAAGTAACAACTAATTACACATTTCTTTCACAATTTTACAATTCATTCACAAATAGTTATTTCTCTCTGTGTAACTGTATATTATTATATGACTAAAATTTAGGTACAATAGATAATATTTTATTTGATGGTTTTTTTGCTAAGTTTTTAGTTGTACCATGAAGACTAATAGGAGGAAAGAAGAGAGAGAAAGAATTCAATCACCAACGTGGCTTTATTATATCAATTGAAACTTTATAATAATCTGTATTTGACATACTGGCCTGCTTCACCCCCTTGCATTTTAACCATCTTCCCTATAACTTCATGAGTTTCCACACCACTCATTGTCAGAACCCCAAGCTCTGCCACAGTCCCCCCAAATCAGACACTGCCTTCAAAACGCACAGCACGTTATCGTCTGCAGTCATAGTTCACACGTTTTAAGTTTAAATATATTATAATTCATTAAAAATATTATATTTATATATATTATATTTAAATATATATTCATTAAATACATTATTATTTTGATTTGGGACCTCAAAATGAATTTTCCTGAGTGAATGTGAGTGGCCAGTCTCTCTGCTGTGGATTCCAGGCCTGATCGTCCCGGGGGCCGTGGGTTCTGGCAGAGCTGAGGGCGGCCGCTCCGGGTCCAGGTACCGAGCCAATGCACACTCTTCCTTCACTGCCCTTCCCTGTGGGGCATCTGTGCGATGGCAGCTCTTGCCACTGAACCACCCCAGGATCAAAGACGGATCTCACACACCTCTTCCCAGAAGGGTCCACGTTCCAACGCACACCTGGCCACCTCTCCCCTCAGCGCAGGGCTTGTCACCTAAGACATTGCAAAGGGCAGGGTTTGCAAAGCTGCATGGAGGAGTTCCTTAAAACCCTTTCCCAAGATGTTTATTTACCCTTGATAACTAAGATGGTGATCCACGTGATATGTCTTCTTTAATTCTAGCTTATTCTTTTGACAAGTATTTTTATGCCAGACTGTGGATACATTCTACTAAAACAAAACAAAACAAAACAAAGATACAATATCTGCATTTATAGGGGATGTGATTTAATGCAGGAGTCTGACCTCCATCAGGCAATGATGTCAATAATTATAAACTGCATCTGTAGAAAGAGTGAAATAGGAAAGATTCGAGTGAATGCAGGGAGCGTACACTGGTGTGGGTGGAATGAGGCAGCTTCCGAGGGAAGTCAGCATCTGAACTGACAACGAAAGGATGAGGAGCCATTATCAGATGTGGAAACGGACGAGTGGCAGTCGGGATGAGGGGGGGACACTCCAGGGAGAGAGCCACACCCGCGAAGGCCCCGGCACGCCCAGGACGGAGCACAGACGTGAAGTCCTCACCCTGAATTAGCCTATCTCTACAAACGGCTTACTTTTAATTTATAGCCATTTCTGTAGAAATAAAATCTATTCATTCTGAAGCGATATGCCGATCCTCCACACGTCTGCTTCTCCAGTTCAAGTTTCGCCTGACGAGACATCTGGCCGAAGTGACAGCTCCCGTTTATTTACCACGCTCCTCAAACGTGTGAAAACGCTGTCACCTGCTTCGGAAATTTTAAAAAAGGAACGTAGCCTATTATAGACGATGGCATTTATCAGAAAACTACAACTATTGTGATTCTATGCCCCGATTTTAATGCCCAAATATTCCTAAGCCTCAGCTCTGTCCCATATTAACGGTAGAAAAGGAATCGAGAAAAGCCCCTGACGAGACAAGAGAGACATGTTCCGTCAGGCGCTAGCTGGCGGCCGTGTGGAGCTCTGACGTTGGCAAGGAGCAGTTCAACTTTCTTAGCAAAATAAGACCAAAGGCTTAATAGATTTTCATTGAGAATGAAATAATAATGGATTAAACCATTGAATTCTATGATGTAGAAGGGCCATTGTGTTATCTTGACGTTCGTTCCAACAATAACATTTTTAAGACCAGATATCCTGCCCTTTCTTACATAACCGAATCACTGAATGAGAGTCAGAGTGGAGTATTTGGGGTTTTAGCACAGAATATCATGACCTGTACCAAGGCAGACACTCTTGTTTGGCAGTCGCCTCATCCCCCGGTAACTCTGTGTGCAGGAGATAGATGGGCACGTTATTACATTACACTGAACACCAACCTCCTCTTTCCCTCCCCGACTCACAATCTGTCGACTACAGCATATTTCGAAAGGATATAAGGCTGTACAACCACCATCTGGCTATTTGAATTTTTCAGCAGAGATATTTTGGGCAATGAATTATTTTACTGTTGAGATTGTCCCGGTTCGTGAATAAATATCATCAAGGGTTTTTGTCTGAGGAGAACAGTGACCTCTGTCTATTATCCGAACTCAATGAAAGCGTTTGACCTTCCCAAATCCTTGACTCAAAACACAATGTGGATGCAAATGAGTTCTGGATTTTCAAAATAAGTTCCTTCCACGACACCCACTATTACAGTTTTAAAATCCGGCCAAAGAGAGACATTTCAAAGCGCTCCCTATAGTGAATTGAATTCCATTCTGTTTGCAGCTGCTCACACGCAGAGGTGTCACGGAACCTTCCAGAAAGTACAGGTGAGAGAGAGAGAGAGAGAGAGAGAGAAGGACCAGAGTGGAATTGAGGAGTGAGACGTGTAGAGGTGGCCAAAAACGTGAAGTGAGATAGTTATCGGCACACACACACGCGCGCACACGCACACGCACACGCGCACACGCACACACACACACACACACACACGCACACACACGCACACACATACACAATGTTCTTTTCCTTGTGCTTGGAGAAATTCTATGAAATGACCTTGGCCCTCATTGTCCAGGGTGTCGAGGCCTGGACAAAGTGCGGGGTGGTCTAAGGCACTGGGAAAATGGGGACCATGAGGACAGCCCGGGCTCAGCGGTGATGCAGAGGGACATCAAGCAGGACAGACAAGCTTGTGGATTTGTGCAAACTGGGGACGAGCAGGGAAACGTTTAAAACTGTGCCACACGCAGACAAAAAGGACACGGCTTTATGAAAAAGACGGGGTTTGGGTGCCGTTTAAAAAGGCAGCATGGAGGAGAAAAGCTTCTGAATGAAACATTAAATATCATAGCAGATTCTCAAAGATGTGCAGTGAGTGACGCTGCTCTGGAAATCGGGGACAAGGACAGGAGAGCAGACCCTGAAAGTGCAGAGACTCAGGCGCTCAGTGCGGTCCTCCCGCCCAGCGCCGCACTGCGCCTGCGCGGTGTCGCCCTGCTCAGAACGCGCGTCCGCCACCACGACACGGGCTCAGCGCCAGGGCCCGTGAGCTTGAGTCCGTGGGAGCACAGATGTTCACAACAAGCATATTTCTGTGTCTAGTTCGTCACCATTTTAAGGACAGGATTTTACTATTTCATTTTTTCTACTTCTCTTTGCAGTTTAGTGAAATGACACATCTCAGCATTGACACAAAGGCAAAGAGAAAAGACACCTGTTTCAGCTGGTTACGCTTGTCCCCTGGAACCAGGATTTACCAAAAAACACAGGCACAGGAGACAGCCGGCACAAACCCGGTGCCACACCCAGAATCACAGGCTGCTTTTCTTAAATGAGCTAAACTAGTGAAAGAATGGCTCACCCCATAAAACAGAAGTACTGGTATTTGACCCTGAAAATCTAATGGCACGAGTATCTTGCCCTCCTAACCCTCATCTCTGCCCCACCCCCACACTGCAAGGTCCTGCACTAAAGCACAGAGGACAAGATCGTGGCTGACAGAACACCGCTGCACGCCCTCCACCTGCACCTCTCCTCGACAGGGCCACGTGATATTTCTGTTCGTCTTAATGAAGCTGACGAAGATGTCACAGGTCCCTGCATTCTATCACCTTGAGCCAATTGATCTTCCGCTCTCTACACAGCATGCCCGACCAGACGGCAAACGGAAGAGATGGGAGGAAACGCCTGTCACCTGTGCCTTCGCCAGGGTCTCATTCTGACTCGGACACGTGTCACTGCGTTGACTCCACGTGCTGAGGGGCTCCCGAAGGGATGAGGCTCCTCCCTCGGAATCGGGCGACACCATGACGGAGTGTGGGGGGTCCTGTTAGGAAAGCAGACCGTGACATGCAGAACATGGGGTTACCCGCGCACCCTGTTCCATGTGGGGCTGAAACCCCAGGGGCGGGAAGGGTGAAGAGGGGTGGGTGCCCAGGTGATGAGCAGGGCTCCTGGGAAGAGCCCATGTGACTCCCCCGCCCCGCACCACCCCGGGACTGAAGCCACCGCGGTGGGCCACGCGTCCGCACGCAGGATCGCCAGCACCGGCGTCCGCGCCTCCTTCCTTCCTTCCTGTTTTCTCCTAAAGCAGTTATTAAATATTTACAAGCGATGGGGATGGTATTACAAAGATGCTGATCTAAGAGGTACAATTTGAGGAAAAATTACTCATAGTAAACCATTATTTTGAATGTAAAGAGATGAGTGTATAAAATTCATTATTAATAATGCATTTTCCCTCTGAGCCAACTAAGCCGGTACTGAGTAAATACGGTACGTTTATATAAAAGGACACCAAACTATGACCTTGCTCTCACTTCCTCACGACTCATCGCTTCCTGGTGACACAAGGAAAACGCATCTCGAGGGATAAAGTTAGCACTGTGCCACGCACACAGCTGGAGTCCCCGACCCGTGCTAACGCTTCGGGCAGCGGTTGTGTAATAGTTAACGCTATTATTTTGATTTTTCAATACACCCGACATGAGATCAGGCCAAACTCTTCACAGTCCCCCAAATGCAAAATAGCATTTCCCTTCTTTGAATGTCTTCTGGGTCTTCTTTTAGGTGCAAAAAAACCCTCTTAGTGTCCAGCTCATCGACTCATCAATGCTCCACTCACATCCCACACACTTCCTTCCCTCCTGTCCCCTCGTCATCTGCCCCCTCGTGATGCCTCACACCAAAGTCCCTCCTGGCACCACAGGGGCCGATGCTGGAACTCACACGTCTCACTGACATCGCGTTATCGCTCAGTAGATTAAGTTCTGGAAAGAAGCGAGTCCTACTCATCCTCACAGTCCAAAGCGAGGTGAAGTTCTCTGTCAGGGTTAAGTTGTTAACACTTGGTTTTTAAGTGATAAACAATTATAAATTAATGGGATACATGTTCCATTGCCAGCACACAGAAAGGAGATTTGCCTGCAAATGAAGTATGGTACCGAAATAGATATTTAAGGAGGCATCGTTTAAAATTCGCTGGAAAGAATAACTGCATTAATTATGCAATTTCAAAAATAGATTTCTGAATATGATTGTGTCAAATTTTCTGTGGCTGCATAACAAGTCACTGCAGCGTGCTGGCTTCAGCCAGCACGCACGTGTGAGCGTGTGTCTACCACGGGTCGGGAAGCTGGCACAGCCAGGATCTCGTCTCTCTGGGATGGAGCTGAGGTGCTGGCATTGCTGTGACCTCATCCGAGTGTCGCTGTCCTCTGACAGCCCGGCTGAGGGCAAATTCAGCCCCTCGTGGCTCCCGGAGTCTGCCTCCCACGCCATGCTCTGACCCACGACCCACTCCGCGACCCGCCGTCTGCTTCTTCACGGCCACCAGGAGTCACCTCTGGCTTTGGGTCTCAAATTTCAGAAAGGGCACGGTCCCCCCTTTAAAGGATGAACTTAGGGCAGACCCAGCAAGAAGCATCCCCCTTTCATATCTCATAATTATATTATGAAGTAATTAGACTATGAAGTAATTCACCCACAGGCCCCACATGAACTCAGGGGAGGGCGTGGCAGGGCAGGTGACACCCCCCCTCTACCCTGGGGCCCCACACCTCCAGAGTGCACATCCTTCTCGAACACTCCCCTTTCCGGAAGCCTCCCACGAGTCTCTGCAGAGCCCGCTGCAGGATCAGCCCAGAGCCCAGCGCCCACCAGCGAAACCCAAACTTGACCATCTCAGCAACTTCGGGGCCATTGTCCGTAAATCTCACCGGGTCAGGGTCCAATGTCTACCCAAGGCCTGGATGAGCCTCCCGCGTGCCGGCCACTCCGCGCTGCTCTGGGGGGCCCTGTCCCCAGCACGTGCGAATCCGGAGACTGAGACGCCAAGGTGTCTGCTCCCCACGCACCCCCGCGGAGCTGTGGGGCATCCCGGGAATTCCCGCTCTGCAGGGGCCACCATAGGAGGCAAACGAAGCCCCATCTTCTTATTCAGTAATATTATTGCCTCTGGAGGAGAAAAAAAAAGCAGCCTTCTTCTGCTATGACGTGTTTTCTGTAGCTACTATTTGTGGCAAACGCATTATACGTTCACACCCTTCAGAGCACAAGCGCCACAGTTTTTAACGAAAATCGTGTTTGCTCCATTGGTTTAAGAGCCTACATGAAAAGCTAAAATGAAGGAGCTGACTTTTTCACGTTGTCCCCGTCACCCTCCCCTGAGGCGTTAATTCCAGAAGTCCACGGCCACCGTTGAACGGGTGTGCAGGGTCCAGCGTGAAAAAGAGTGAGCAAGAATCAAAAAGTGACCAACATTTTATGCTCATCTATCTACGCTTCTTGTTTTCTGTTAGATTGATTTTCCTAATTCTCATTTCATTTTTCCCTTTCATTGGGATCCTTTATATTTTCAATTTGTCTTGGGGTCTTATGACATTCGTTACGTTGCCTGGTATGGCCATATGTGAAACGCATTGGAATATAGTTATCAGATGTTCAAATGGTACCTAATAGCTCCTGAATCACACTGCTGTCCAGGTCCTACTGCTTCATACATCTCTGCTGCGGTACAGAAACACCCCAAATGCTCTGCATACTTGATATGCATACATCAATCTTACTACTTTATAAACTTGCTAATGTCCTCTGTGGCGTGTTACATAGAGACAAGCACAGACGCATATGCGTACCTTATTCTGTCATTCATTAAATTGATCGATATTTTGTATCCTACTTCGGCTGGCACTGTTGTGTCCTTGATTTATAATGGATCCCTAAATTCTTTGAAGACTGAATAATTAGAAATTTCTTGAATGTGACACTTAATGATATGCCAAGCAATACAAATGATCATTTTGAGGCTTATAAACCTTTTCTGAAATCATTTTATGCATAAAATAATACTTGACATTAATCATTAAAATATCACTGCCACTTTGCAATTTGTAAAGAAAATGCATTTCCCATATTTAGGCAATACATATGCATCTCAACGCAGAGCTCCCCATCCCCCCAGAAAACCCAGTCACAGTTTTTAACAGCAAGGACAAAAACGAAGTTCTAAAAATTAAACTTAAATTGGAATAAAATGAGCTTGACCTTCAATTCTGTTAGAGTTCCTACTGATTTTCACTGTATCCATCATTTTATTTCATTTAAAGCCGTAATGATTTTTCACACTGCTTAGCACAACTTAATCTCAATGCTGTACTTTACAACATCTGAAGTGCTCAAAGCCACGGACACAGAAGTTCATTTTCAGCAGCACGCTACATTACAGAATTCATTTCCAGAGTTCTCGTCCCAGCTCAACGTCCCTGAGAGGGCAACACGGTCATGTGATTATCCAGTGACCGCCGGGCCTGCTAATCCATCCTCCCAGGACGTGGTTTATTCAAATAACTCCGATGAAAGGGGGCAGGGTGTAAGCCACTCCCTAGTCCATTCTGCTGACGTCCGTTTGACCTGCTTGCTTTCTCCGTTCCTGGATGAAAGAGGCTGCCTTAATGAAAAGTTGTTTTCTTCCTTTGACAAGTACCTCTAATACGTATTGTAACTCGAAGTCTATACAACAGTTCAAAACAATAGTCAAGAACATGGTTTCCATGCTGATGCTAAACGCTGTGAGGCCATCTCAGCTTTCCGATCGCTCGTCACTTCTTAGACTAAACAGATCAATCATGGATGTCCACACAGATATTTAGGTGTAGATAATCCTAAACTTCTGAAAATCACTTGAATTTTTATTTAAGAAATTAATTTAAGAAGTCTATTTCAAGTGAAAAATACTTTAAATATTTTTATATATTCCTTAGACCCTCCTTTACTTACCCTCAAACTAGTATACCAAATAATAGAATTTTTTCATATATTTTTCTCTTTCAGTACTTAGTGAGATTATAATTGATGCTTATTTGAAATGGTTCATTTCTGAAATTTATAAATTTTAACCACGTTGCTGGAGCTGTGTAGACCAAAGCTATAGGTATTTATTGTATGTGTGTATATATGATATATTATGTGTTTGTTTATTTACACCTATATACGTGTATTTACACCTACAAACACATAATATATCACGTGTATACACATGCAATACCTATATTTCACTTACTTAGGTCATTCCATAAGGGAACTTTTATTGATATCCTGCTACCAGTCGGGTATTTTGCTAAATGCAGGGACCGTACTAGTGAGCAAAACACTGTCTCGAGGTGAAACAATATTTTTCTAAACCATAGCTGGGGCCAGGAATGCTGAGGCTTCATTACGGACACTGTACGCACCGGGACAGGGACACAGGACATGTCCTCTGTGACGGAGACGTCCTCCCAGCATGCTGAAAGTGGCTGGGTAGGTGACAGTGGGGACGATACTCCGTGACGATGCATCCACAGAGGAACCCAGAGACTCCTTCAAGGCCACACGAGGTTACTACGTGACTCAAGCTCAGAGGGTCTAGTTTCCAATTCCTGTTAAACCCTGTGCTGTACGGACACGCAGCCACAGAACAGTCTTTGCGAAGAATGTTCTTTCTCATGGTTCAAGAGAATCCTGCAACATCACAAACAGTTTTTTTTTTTTTTTAAGCTGTCACTGCGGAACCAAACAACGGGAAATGATGACAAATGCTCTGAAACTGAGCTGTTCCTGCCAGGATGTGATTTGCATGTCAGTTTCTTTCAGCATCAGCAATTAACTCCTCCAGGAGACGTGAGATAAAATGGAAATGTTTGTTTGTATTAAGAAATTACAAAATGACTCTTTAAATTGTATAAGCTGTTGATATGCTCCAATTGCTTGTTTAAGGTTCTTTCAGATTCTCTGGTCTCTTATTCAGAAATGCGTGTACTACGTTATTCAAATTCTATTTTCATTTGCCTTGCTGTCCTGGTTTCACCTGTCACTAGAATAAAAGCTACATGGATAACTAAGAAAATATCAAGTATCCGTTGAAAAAAATGAAGTACTTTACTTGAGATAACAAAAAGGATAATAATAATAATAATAATAATAATTATAATAATGATAATGATGATGAAAGGAGGCAAATCTTCACAAGGTAGTAAGTAAATATTATCAAAAAGATAAACTAGAAAAGCAAACACAAATGCTAGAGAAATAAGTGTTTTAACCTTGGGGAAGAGATTAAATGGATTACTACATAATCAGAGTCGTGAGAAAACTGATATGTATGCTCAAAATATTAAAAAGCGGGTCAATATGCGATATTTAAAAGAAACATAAGTGAACGCCCCGTTGGCTAAGTCTGAGCCTAAATAATCTGTTTTCCATTAAATTATATCGACAAAACTGCTGTCCGATAAGCAAGTCATTATTGATTTGCTCCTTCATTTTTTAACCCAAAGTCACTCTGAGCCCATAGTTATTTGCAACCAGCCACAACGCGGAAGACCGCTGGGCACAGCCATAGGCACCAGGGGGCTGATGACAGCCGGGGGCTGAGGCAGATGCTGCATTGGGCTTCGGGGCCACCTTCGTGCTGAGGCTTCTCCAGTGTGGAGAGGGGGGTGGAGACACTGGGACGTGCTGTCAGGGTTAGAAGCCCTGTCACTACACCTCCCGGGCCCCGTACACATGCGTGGGTGTAGGCGCAAGCAGGCAGGTGGCACCTCCCCACCTGCCTTCATGGCCTCGACCCCTTCGTCCCAGCCCATCTCTCCGGGAGCCATGCTGGACTTGTCACAGTACAAACCAGTAAAGGGAACTAGCTAACACTGACGGCGACATTGTCCGTGGGTGTGAAAATAGCACCACGTTCGAAGCCGCTGCAGAAGACGGTCTGGCAGGTTCTCGCAAAACTAAAAATACTCTCACCCCAGGCTCCGAAAATCATGGTCCTTGGTGTTTCCCCAAAGGAGCTGGGGATTTACGTCCACACGAATCTACACGTGGATGTGTCTCGCAGCTTCATCAGATCTGCCGAACACGGAGCCACCGCGACGCCCTGAGTAGGTGAACGGAGAAGTACGCAGGCCACCCAGACTGTGCGACGTCGTCCCCTGCTAAAGAAACCAGCTGTCCAGCCACGAAGAGGCCCGGAGGGAACTCAGGCGCTTGTCACTAACCAGAGAGGTCACACTCTGTACGGTCCCAACGGCCACAGGGCATCTGAACAGGAAGGAGCAGTGGTTTCTCGGGGCTGGGTGTGTGTGTGTGTGTGGGAGGGGACGTGAACAGACACAGCGCAGAGGGTTTTCAGGGCAGTGAAAGAACTCGGTGTGATTCTGTCGTGGGGGACACATGGCACCACGCATTCGCCCAGGGCCACAGCATGGGCAGCGCCAGGCGTGAGCCTCACACGAGTGAGGGCTCTGAGCGACCGCGACGTGTCCACGTAGGTAATAAATGAACCCGTGAGCAGGCTGCGTATGTCCAGGGCCAGGAAATAACTGAACCTAAAACTGCTCTGAAAAATTAAAGTTTTGTTTCAAAGAAAATTAAATGCCACATGTCAGATGGACTGAAGTTCCTTGTTTGTCACTGACAGGTGAACTTCTCAGTGTGTGGACTGTCTTCGGGACACCCAGCTGCCCCGTGGACGGGGCCTGTTTCTCTCTCTGGTCTTTGATTTCAGTCTCATTTCTCCCTTAAAATGCAGGTGTGTGCACAGTAAACCGTGCCATCAGCAAAAAGCTGAACCTCAGAAGACAGTGGCTGTTGTGGATTCTCCTGCCCCCTGCAGCGCCAGGCGTGAGCCTCACACGAGTGAGGGCGTCATCTTCTCAAATTCTCAAATAAAGTAAAACCTAGTTAAGCATCTTCTTTAGGTCAATTTCCCACTCTGTAATATGTCCTCCCTTTGAACTGATTTTTTCTCTTTTTCTTCAACATAGCATTCTTCCCCCATCCTCGTCATGGTGAACGCCCAGTTTGGGGGTCTGGGGGCCCGCCACCAACTCCACATGGACGCCGAGGGGCAGCCGAAGCTGTACGTGGGTATCTGACTGCAGTGGCAATGGCACCCCAAGCCCCATGTTGTTCAGGGGTGAACTGTATTCAGGACGGTAGATGCTGAAGGACACTGAACATTTACCGTACTGAACAGGGTGACCTTGGGCACCTTAGGGACAGGAAGGGCTGTGCCCTCGGGAACACCTGGGAAGTGGACCTAGTGAAGCCATACACAGATAAACACTGGATGTGGATTTAAGCGACCAAGTCTGCGGTTACTTGTCATTCAGAGAGAGTGAACACACACATTTTCATACGTGATTCCACTTGAAATACACGTGGTCACCATTTTTAATTCACCTATTTCTCCAAATCCTGTGTTTTAGTAATGCAACAGTCTCCTAAATGCATCATTTCCTCTGTGTAAGTGGATTCTTCTTAAATATATATCCAGATTTTCTCTTCTAAATTAAAAATATACGACTCGAATTTGGGCAGCTTTCAACAGCCGTGCGGATCTCTCCCGAAAGCTGGTTCACGTGAATCCCGCAGATGCATCTGTCCTGCGAGCACAGCTCCGAGCCTAGCTGTGTCCTCTGAGCCTGGCAGGAAACACAGTCTTCTTCTGCCGGAAATCGAACCTGGTGACATGTCTGCATTTCCTCTGAGATGGTCTGGACATCGCTCCATTTGGCATTTACAGTGTTACACCTCCATTATTCTTATGTCATTGTTTCTTTTACCTTGTCACATTTTAAACAATATTATGAATATTGTCACTGTTTTGGTGACTAACTTTTTAAAGAGACTTGGCTTTGGTTTGGCGAGGACATAACACGTGCCCGCTGCCTTCCCTTTTCAGAAAGCTAGCTCTGCGGCCCAGAAATGCACACTGTCTACGCTGCTCATGTTCCGAGTGACACAGAACGTCACGGAAACCTACAAACGAGAGGCTGATGCCCCTTCTTAGCTTTTCTGCTTCCCGAGTGGGGCAGGGCACGTTCTCAGTCTACTGTGTTGTACAGAACAGACTGAACCAGAACAGAATCCCTACATCTCCCTAACAACCGCACGGCGGGCTCACCATCAGAGACCAGGGCTAGTCAGTGGTTACGGAAGAGACCAGGACTAGTCAGTGATTACTTCTGAATCCGTCAGCACCACCAGCATTTCAGTCCTTCAGTTAATTTCTTTTTCATTTGTGGTTCATTATTTTCCTAAAGTGATGCTTCCACCTGGACTTTTCTCTTTTGTTCTTATTTTTTTAAAAAAGTGTTTTAATGCCCGATCCTGTCTGATCTTGGAAGCTAAGCAGGGTCGGGCCCGGTTAGTGCTTGGATGGGAGACCACCTAGGAAGACCAGGTGCTGTAGGTGTTAAAAAAAAAACGTGTTTTAAGAAGAAATCATATGATGATATTAGTAACATACATATCAAAAATATTTCCGGAGCTTACTAGTCTTGTTTTATGGTTTGCAGAATACAGAGTGAAAAACACTAGCAACTTTCTTTTAAGCAAATTTACCTTTTTTTACATTCGCATGTTTTTCAATACCTCTTTCCCCCCCGGGGGCCGCTCTGAAAGCCGGAGCTTCCCGCATCACACCTGCCTCCAGAGGCCGAAGGTCGTCTCTGCACATAAGACAGAGAAAGCCTCCGGGACCCGCACTGTCACCACACAAGGGCGAGTCTTCGGCACTGTGCGAGGGCGTTTAACGCAGGAGCCCGGTTTGCGTCCCTCACTGGCGGAAAATGGAGAATGTCAGGTCTGTTCAGACAGAGACACTGAGAGTCTCCATGCACTATCAGCTGCTTGTGAGACCGTGAGCAAGTTCACGGCCACCTTGGGTGCTCAGCGTCCTCACCTACAGGTAAATCGGGGACGTGTACATGTCACTGCTATAGATTAAAACGATTCTCTAACCATCTGATTATCTGGCAACGTCCAGAAATCTACGTTTGCTTACCACACACACATAAAGCTGAGCATGTAAAAGTAAAAACAGCAAAATAGAAATATGTAAAACTAATTAAGGGCAAATGGTATGAGGAGACTAAGAGAAAATTAGTTCAGTTTAATCTTGCTTTTCCTGTAGGATACAACCAAAGCATGGTTTTATGTGGGTTTCATTTAAAAAACGCCATAAAAGCCAGACTGTGTGTGTGTGTGTGAATGTGTGTGTACCTACACACGCACACGCACACACACACACACACAATATGTTAAGTAGATACATATGGCATTAAGTGTTAAATTATTGTGTAAGATATTAAAAGGGACAGTAAGCAGCATAACGGGTGACGCCTTCACCTGCAGTTCTGCGGAAGATGGAGATTTTCCCCACGTGGCTCATAATAACCTTTGATAAGGGACAAGGGCACAGCCATTCTCTGCAACGCCACCGTCACGTTCGCAGAGGCACAAGTGAGGCTGGCCCCGACACGAGGGCTCGACCGTCAGCCGGGACGACGTGCGGGGCGCGCGGAGCCTAGGCATGGCACGCTCCCAGCCCCGTCTGTGTCCCCTGCGTCCCCGTCCTCGCCCGCAGCGCTCCGGCCCCTCCCAGTGCCGCCCTGGGCTCGGGCAGGGAGCGTAGCCCACCCTGTCTGCGCAGCCCTTAGGAGTGGTGAGTGATTCCCTTATGTCACCGCCCGCCAGGACTGCAGAAACTGTGTCCTCTTTGTTTTCTTGCAAACGTTTAAGCAATCAACTTTTTAAGATGACCGAATCCCATATTGAAGACAAATATTCAAACCCAGCCAATATTTAAAATCAACAGTTCCTGTGAACACACCTACTAACATCGGTACGTGGACGGACGTGTGACACCGACCAATGAGCCAACAGGAGGGGCGCCTAGTCCGCAGGGAGGGGGCCGGTCTGTCTGTGCGACAGCTCCCTGGACCCCGGGTCACCCAGGTATGGCTGCGGGAGGCCTGGCAGGGTCACCGCTGCACCAGCGCCCCATCCCCTGCCCCCCACCTAACCACGAACCCCTTTGGGAACTGTAAGATGTAGGCGATTTCTTGATCCCCGCCCCCCAAGCTTGGAGGAGTGGAGAGAATCAGAGAAGGAAAAAGTGCAAACCACGGGCTTAACGAAGGCACACTCGAAGTGTGTGCGGTCGCTTCAGGACCTCGCTTCACGGACACAGAAGTGACCGGGCACGCTTCCTTCGAGGCTGCCTGACAGCTTGTTCAGATGCTGACAATTTTCTGACCTTGGCTCTTATTTTTTTCCGTTTCAGAATCGCTTGGGAGACGACTATGAGACATTTTAATTTGGACTCTAAGTGTTCCCATTCTGTCACCCCCGACATATGGCAGATACACCGCTGGACGACCTAGCTTTCAGTTCGATCTTTTTAAGGAGAAAAAGTAGAAATTCCTACCTTCACAGCTAATCTGTCAATAACAGAGAAGTCACCTCATAGCTTTAAAACTAGATCTTCAAGCAGAACTCCAACCTTAATTTTTTATACCATTGAAGCATTATCTCGAAGAGAGAGACTTCTTTAAACTGTTTTAATGTACGAGATACTGAAGATATCATAAATACGTTACTGACGTTAAAATCAGACAAATCTTAAATTTCAAAATACTGTTATCTTTTAGAGACTTCTAATTAATATCCTCCATAAAAATCATCCATTTTTAAGTATCATTTAAATTTTATCTATTTTAATTTAATAATTAAATTAATTAATAAAATGTAATTAAATTAAAATTTAAATAAATTTTATTTGTTTTAATTTAATAATTTAATTAAGTATTCAAATTTAATTATTTGAATTCATGAAAGACTGGCAAATAAAATTGTTGAGCAAATGCCACTAAGTTTGCCAGACTTCTTACAATACGTGAGAATGCCCCCTTGATGGCCAGAGTGGTTTCTAAAAATGAAAAAATGAGAAAAGCATTTTTGCGGTGTGGGCTCAGCCTGGGGGTTCTGAGGTGGCCCCCGCACGGCGGGGGAGGGTGGGGCTGGGTGAGATTATTAGGTGCTCACTCAGCAGAGAATGGCAGCTTGAAAGGCGTGTTCACACGATGACACGCTCTGAGCTTCCCGACACGCGAGCTCCACTTCCTGGAGGGTGTCATTGTTTACAAATCAAACACATGAAAACGTTACGACTTGTTTTCACTATCTGAAAATACAGGACCATAGAAAAGTGATTTGTAGTCCAATTATAATCCATGTAAGAATGTGAAAAACACAATGTCATCACTACATGTACTACTAAAGGTTGTAAAAACAACATCTAAGCATACAGAGTGTGCGTGCATCCAGCATTTTCTTCAGTATACTGTTGTGTAATTTCATTTCATATTCATGAAAAAAAATGATAGGTGACTATTCATTCCATTTCACAGGTGGTAAATACCAGTCAGTGAGAAGCTATTATTTGTACAAAATCATGCCTTATGAGTGATGAAACCAGTAGGGTAATTATAATCGCTCATATAACGTGCAGGAAAATGAGTCACTTATACAAACACATGATCACCAAGTACATTTCTTTTTTGAACACACATATGATGTAATTTGCTGACGCTGTTTTCAAAGATAAAGTGAGCGATTAAGTAACAGGAGACGTAGGTAGAGAAGATCCCCACGCAGAACAAAAACATGAATCCCCTATATCGATAAATCATTGCATGCCATTTTTGCTGATTTGGTTTTTTTCCAAAATTTCACAGCAAAGGATTCCATGATACAGTACCTGTAGGTCAGCGTACCTGGGTAGGGATGAAGGCACAGAAGAGAGAATAAATCTACGCCAGGGAAGGGGCAGAGAGAGAATAACTCGTGTTGCTCATTTCAGTTCTCCAATCTTTCTGTAAGTGCAGAAGATGTTTCAATTCATGAAAAGATAAGCCACGGAGTTTGTGTACACAGATCTGGTCACTACACCCAGGTAGCAACTTTGGTCCATGAGTCGGCCAATACTTGCTTTTCATGAGAGATTTTTCTGAAAGTGAAAGCCACACTATTTTGTTGATTTTGTTCTCACTTCTTGGGTTTGTCTACTTCCTTCGGGATTAGGGTTCTGACAAGCAGCGCCTCCTTGGCAATACTGGGGGGCAGTTTGCTCTTTTATCTCATCACATCGGGGAGACCACCATCGTGAGAGCTGGCTCGCTTACGGTGGGGACCCTTAGTTCTCCCCATCATCCGGGTAAGTGTTTCTCTTTGGTATCAGACAGTGAGCCGGGCGGGGACGGGGGTGACACCTGGGCCTCATCTGGATAGCTTCTCCTTCACCCGTCTTTGTCTGTTTTTTATTTTTTTTTTATTATGTGTTGATGATCTTCAGTTATTATGATAAATCAATTATTATTTTGGAGGTTCCAAAATGATTTTTCTAATCTATCATTACTGCTATATTTAATAGCTGAAATTATTTTTTATAAATAATTGCTTTCTGTTTTCCTTTCTCTATTTTCATGTTACATTAATTTCGTGAATAAACTAAACTATATTCCACTCTAAATAAATGTGCTTTCCATTTTTCCAGAATAAAGAGTAAGGTTTTCCAACGCTTAAATGATTTTGCTTGAACTGGCCATGTGGCACTTGGCAGTATGACTCAAGAGAGTAAATAAAGAATATCTCAAATTACTAGTTGTGTATAGTAATTTAGGAGAAATTTTTACACAAATTTACTTAGAAAAACAGATCTTTTAAAACGGTTGTGAATCATGAACCGTTAAAATAAGAACAAACATTACTTAGATAATTCAGAATGTTAATGTAACTGCTCATTCTGTTTAAAAATATTTATAGGGACATCTCACCCACTGAATTACTGCAATTATTTCCAATAATAAACTCTCTGCATTTGAGTTTTCCATAGGTTCTGAAAGTCTGCAATGCAGCAAACAGAGCAGACTGTGAACATTAAAAAGATTCCTAGACATTTAACCACAAAATAAAATGAAGTCATTCAGTACAATTGTCTTGATTTGTATTTCTACTCTGTCATAATTTTAAGGAAAATTAAACTGTTTTCAATGAAGCGCTACGTTCCAGTGGTGCAGGACGCAGAAGGCCACCTCTCCTTCTGCAGCCCCGCGGCCACCCGGCTGTTCCAGGGACAGCTTCTCTCGGGTGCCTCAAACAGTTCACATGTACACGAATCTGAATCCCTTCGCACACATGTGTACAAACACGGGTGCACACACACAAACACACACGTATGCACACACAAACACACATGCACGCACGCGCGCACACACACACACACACACATGCACACACACGCACATACACCAATGCTATCTTTCCACAAATCGTAGCAAACTCTACGTGATTTTTTGCATCTGACTTCACCACTCATCAGTAGGCTGTAGACCCCTTGAGAGTGTGTGGATGGAGCTGCCTCGTAGTGTTTAACAACCACGTGGCTCTTCATGACAGCAGAGTGACATCACTCATGTCACTACTCTTTGTATTTAGATATTTGTATGATTTCAAAATTTTAAGAACATTTTAAACAGTGCTGTCAAAAATCTTCTAAAACCGAATTCGTAGAAATGTGCCTCCGGCGCCAGCACCGGCATCTCATTGTGATCACTCTCTCGAAATTACCTTCCCAGAGAAGCTACGTCATCCCCCCACTTCCTCCTTGAAATAATTATGAAACCACTGTCAGTCTTATTAGCTCACATGAAAGGTTATTGAAGACATAGCAGGAATTGTGTGACCTTGCACTTGGTGCCAGGCCTGGGACAGGTATGGGGAACACTGCTGATCACCTGGATGACCGAACACCCTCCGGTGTCATAGGAGGAAGGACACACAGGGACACGCTCACTCTGTGACAGGCCCAGGGGCAGTCCTCGTCACGACGACACCAGGGAAGCGGGGTGACCACAGTGCGGGGAGATGGCGGGCTCTCAGAAACAAACGTCCCTCATACAGAAATGCAAGCGCTTCTTCCCACGAGTCAAAGGGACGCGGCTCGAAGTCCCGGGATTGATTTTCCTCCCCTCCGGCAGGAGCAGGAGGGCCAGGCTTCTGTTCCACATTCTTCTTTGACCCCTGGAGGGACCTCTTGGGAAATCATACAGAACTTCATGAAAGTTTTCAAATGAATCTCTGTCACGACCAAGCAAAGCCTCTGTGCTCCCCAGGGCCAACCCTCCCACTGACCAGGAAGGCTGTGATATCTCGGTTTTCACTTCTGCGGCAGAACGGCTGCCAGCGGATCACAACAGGTCTGCAAGCTTTAAATCCTCAGTATACGTCGTGCTCCCTGACAGCCGGACGATGAGCGAGCTCTATACTTTTTAATCACTGAACATCATCTCTGAAATAATGTATATTGCATTTTACTCTGTTTGCATATAATCAGCATTCACGGTTAATTAAAAAATCATCATAGGAAATAAAAAATATATCAAGTCATCTCTGGAACCGGGATTGCTTGAAAAAATCTGGCAGCTGCCGGTGAGAACCGTAGTCCTGCTTACGCGTCCATGTCTGGAACGACCGGGAAAGTAATTAAGGAATTAAAGGCGAACGCAAAGTCGGCGTTAATCAGGAAATCGACAAATGTCCCTCCGCAGAACAGAATGCAAAATGCATGATGGCGCCCACAGCATCTCTTTTGAGAATACGCGTATCTCCAAAAGTTGGGATTTATATCCTTATGAATAAATCAATTAATAATGAAAAATTAAAAAATGCTTTAGCAAACAACAGTCTATGTACGGTTAGGAAACGGCTTTCTTACTCCTTAACCTGCATGGTTAATTTCATATTAAAAACAACGATAAAATGCATATTTTCCGAAATTAATTTTTCTGCCTGATCTCAACTCATTTCTTAAACTGATAAAAAAATAATACCCATAATAGAGTCATTTGTTTTTATTTTTACTTTTTTTTTTAAATTTGAGCCTTAGTCTTTGGAAAAGCATAAAACTTCGAGTATTTGCACCACTTTCACGATCAGCACAGACGTGTGCGGGGTGGCACACAGCGCGGGTGGAAAGGGCCGCCCCGCCTTCCTGTTCTGCTCCCCACTGTCAGGGAGGGTCCTTCTCGTGGGATCACGGGTGCCAGTTCGTGTGCGTGTGCGTGTGCGTGTGCGTGCTTTTTACTGGGGACTCACTATTATAATGGTCCCTGAGTGGACCGCTGAGGTGCTGTCTGGTGGCCTTAAGCGCCTTCGGGAGAAAACGTGCGGGTCAGGGATGCTCCGAGCAGCTGCGTCACCCGTTAGTGCGATGTTAATAAATCAGGTGTCTTAAACGCATGTCCAACAAGGCTGTGTGTTGAAAACCCTGTGAGCAGAGCCTGGCAGGAAACTCATTCTCACAGATTCGGTGTTTTCGCCGACGTGATGAAGCTACCAGCAGATTAGGAAAATCGACTGTGTTTAGATATATTCTGACTATTTCTGAGTCTCATAAAGAGAGCTTCAACCCCCTTCTCCTTTTTAACTCATTTTCTGCCTCTGACGTACCTCACGTTTTAGTCCAGCCCTGGCATTCATTAGCTATGAAGTCTTGGACTCATCATCTCCCTCAGCTTCTTCTGCCACAAAATGACACCAATCACAATATATCAATAATATGAGCAATGCATATAAATCATCCATGACATATTATAAATGTTCAATATTTAATATTTAACATTTTTGATAAAAAAATGTTCAATTTTCCAAACTTTTAAAGTACCATTTTCAAACATCCTGAAATGCTTGATAAGACTTTGAATTTCTCAGGCTCGCAAATATCTATTGAAATGCTATGTGAATAAACTCCATACTTTTCACTGCCATTTGCTCTACATTTTACTTCACATTAGGAGCTGGGATTTATAAATGTACAGCGAGGTGACATTCATGTCATTATAAACATTACACCTGATTAGACCACCTCGATGACAGCTCGTCTGCAAAGGTCAGAATCTTTCAACACACCCATTATTCTTCACTCTACCACCCTCCAATGCACCCCAGACGCACGGTGTTCGTGGGGGCCCTGCAGGCCGGCCCTGTGGTTCCCCTCGACAGCTGGCTCCTGGCTGGATCTGACCAGTGGGGTGCAAATACAGGAGAGTGAGGTGGGAGAAGTGCCACCCTTTGTCACACCTCTGTGGCAGACGCCACGTCTTCCTCTGACAAGGGACTTCTCTCCTCACTCGGCTCTAACGGGTTCAGATCACACAACCTCTTCTCGTTGTCCCCTCTGAATTTCCTACGACTTTCACGTGTTCTGAAGTAGTGCTTTTCATATGCCAACGCCGGATGCCTGCAAGTGACTGTCACAGGGGTCAATGACAACAAAGGGGCAGAGAATGGGGAGCCATGAGAATAGGTGAGTCACTCAGAAACCAGATTAGTCACTCGTAAAGAGCCTCGAACAGCATGGAGCCCATAACAAAGACACTGTTCCGGCCTCGTTTCCCTTGTCCTTTCCATGGCCATGTGACCCAAACGCTGTGACACGTACTGTGTCCTGTCACTGAGAATGTCACGCTGCTGTTCTGTTTTCTTCTCTACCCGAATGTTCAGTGCTGCCCATGGGGAAATACGTCCTGATTCCTGCAATGTCAACGCATGACGAACTTTTAATAATGAAGCCTGACTGAGCCTCACGGTGACTCAGAGCAGTTAGTTACCTTGGTGGGCACTGCTGTGGGTTGAAATGTGTCCCCAACAGAGATAAGTTGAAGTCCTGGTGCTGGGCATCTATGAACACGACCTTGTTGGAAAACAGAATGTTGGTGGATGTCATCAGGTTAAGCTGAGCTCATACTCTGTGGGGGTGGACAGGAATCCAACATGACTTGTGTCCTTATAAGAAGGGACATCCAATGGAGATAGACGCTTAGAAGAAGACAGCCATGTGACTACGGAGGCAGAGCCTGGCGTGAAGCCTCTGCAAGCTGAAGGATGCCAAGGGCTTCCGGCAGCCCCCGGAAGCAAGGGGAGGCTGGGAAGGGTCCCCCACATACTGCAGGGGAGCCATGGTCCCACGACGCCTTGGTCTGGGGCTTCCAGCCCCGACAACTGTGAGGCAGTGCCCTCCTACTGTCTGAAGCCCCTCGGCAGGTACACCGTCTTGTGGCAGCTCTGGGGCGCTAACGCAGTCACAAACTGTGACACAGCGTCCACCTGCTTTCCAGAGCCCACGAGAAGCCGTGGTGCCCACGCCCAGTTCCTCACCGGTTTCCCCACGGAGCCTCTCCAAAATACACCACGTCACACGGACGTGATGTCCGTCTCACCGCTCTGGCGAAGGTGCCCCGAGACAGCCCTAGAGCTAATGTATCTTTTCCCTGGGAGACACCTGTCACCATTTCCGCAAAGATGACCAAGCTATCTGAGTAAACACTTAATGGCTATAGGGGGAAGCTCCTGATAGCTGTGAAGACTAGTATCTAAAGTAATTCACGTGAAGATAAAAACATGGAGATGACTGTGCCATTCATTTGTTATCTCTATAACTTTTGGAGTCATTATCACTGGTTTTGGGAGACAAAGGAGATAACAGAGATATCTGTTCTAAAATAAATCTGAAGAAAATATAAAAACAACTCTATTGTTCAATTTTTCAAATATATTAAACAAAAAGTTTTGCTATTTTCAAATTCCCTTTGGACTATTTAAAAAATTCTGTAACCACCATTGGTAGTTATACAAGTAACAAGCAAATCTAAATTCAAAGCAGTTTCTAAATATTGGAGTATTTAGAACTCCACATATCGACTAGCATGTGGCAACCTCACTGAGCTTCACAAGCACTCATAATAAAATCAGTCCATCCATCCATCAATCGCTATATCTATCAATCATACTTCACTGATATGGACCTTATACTTAGAAAAGGGATAGTTCAAAAACAGCGCTGTTCCATCTTTTATTAGGGAAATAACCATAGAGCTGACGATTACATATCTATCTTCTTAACTATTCAGCAATAATCTCACAGAAAGAGCTTTGATGCTTATTTTTAGTTACAGTTGCATCATTCTCTTAAAGTTTTCTCTGGTGTGAAAATGGCACGTATCTTTATGATCACAGACTATCTGTAGTGCACAAACTTTATGGGAATCTGTGAAAGGACATGATTAATCACTGACCCCGGGCAGCCACAGGGTCAGATGCAAATTCTAACCTAGTACCAATTATTCTCCTAAACATCAAAGATTAATATATTCGTCAC
>PVKZ01004373.1:0-28542 GCA_004027375.1 Macroglossus sobrinus
GGGGACCCCGCTAAGCAGCTGTGAGGCGTGCCGACGCGTCTGCTGTGTTCTGAGGCGAACGTAGCCCTTGCTGGAGGCCATATAGTCTGGTTATTTATAACCGAAGAGAAGCAGGGTTGTCGACGGCTGGGTTCCGGTCTTTCGTTCTCAGGCTTTTTTCCCTGTTGTTCTGCTGGTGATTCTCCGTGTCTCTCCGTCTGTACCTGAGAGCCATCGTCCGTGACGGGGAGGGTGTCGTCTGTGTGTCGTGCTCGTGTGACGTGCGTCCGTGTCGTGGCATGCTGGTTTCGTGGACCGAGGGAAGGGACACGCGCTGAGCCGTTGACAGAGGTCCCCAGGCCTGGACGTGTCCTGCAGGCGGGGCCAGGCCCTTGAGGCAGCGGTGCGGACGTGTGCTGATGTCCTAACGATTCTTTTCCATCAGGCAGACCCTGACTTTGAGGAGGAGTGCCTGGAGTATCAGCCCCCCGTAAGTACGGACAGAGCCTTCTCGTCGCCGTCTGCTAGGGTGAGGTCGAACGTTCCGGAACCCTCCGAGGAACGGCCACTGTGGTCGTTGGTGGCCGGGGAAGGGGAGCCTGAGGCTCCCTTAAAAGTGGGCGTCGTCCTGGGCTCCCCCTGAGGGCAGTCCCGTTTCCTGTGTCCTGATTGGCTCAGATGCCTGTCAGTCAAGGTGCTGTTTCTGTGTGCTTAGTCGAGGGGCGTCCACCCCCGAGCTGCAGAAGGTCGCAGCATCTCCGTGACTGTTCTCATGTGGGAGGCGGTGACAGCCTAGTAGAAGTCGTCCGTTTACAAATGGACGACCTGTGATCCTTGACCTCGATGCACCCCTCACTCAGGGTTTTGAGGGACGGCGTGTGCGTGAGGGGGACAGTGTCACAGACTGTGGGGTTCACACGGAAGGCGGGCACGGTGCGGCTGACCCCTGACTAGACGGTGTCTGACCGTCTGCTTCGCGCTCTGCAAGGTCGGAATAGACCTTATGATGGGTTTGGAGTTTCAGTGGCAACTGGACGTGTCTTCGGGGGCCATGTAGCCGATTCGTGCTGAATGGAGGTGCCCGGGATTCGGGGTGCACAGCTGTGGGGTGACGGGCGCGTGGCTGTGTTACGTGGACGTGGTGGGCATGAGTAAGGCCGTTCTCCTGTGGGGTGTGACATTCTGGTGCAGGATTTTTAAAGCAGCTAAGCAGCTGCTGGTCCGTTCGGCCCCGTGGGGCCGTCTCCGTGGTGGATGTGGCAGATGGTAGTGAAGCCATTCCTTCTTTTTTGAACCCTTAAAGTTTTGACGGAGGTGGAGGGACTGGACACTCGTGGAGGGGACCGAGCGGGCATCACAGAGGGTGCTGCTGTCTGGGGAGTGAGTTGTGTGGTGGTGCTGAGTCCCCAGCTGGGTCTGGCTAAGATGCTGGGCTAGCTCTGGAAGGAACGGGGGGCGGGGTCTAGCCGGGGCGCCCCGCCCTTAGCTCCTGGCAGGCGGGGGGCAGGGGTCATCCCCCTCTCTGCCTCTCGAGGGAGTGCCCAGGGCCCCCTGAGGGCCCCGTGCTCCCTGTCCCCTCCTCGCCCTCCCTTACGTCCCGCACGCCCCGGGGATTGGAACGCACCGACCCGGTCCACCCTTCCGCCCGGGTGCGAGGCAGACCCGGCCCGCGTCTCCGCAGAGCAGAGCGTCCGCTGTGGCCGCGTGGGAAGGCGCGGACGGGCGGGGGTCGTTTCTCCTGAGACGATTCTCTTGAGGGAGAGAGAACGGCCGTGGGGGACTCCCGTCCCTGGTCTCAGTGCTGCAGCCCGAGGACACAGGAAGTGTCCCCTCCGGGTCATCTGAGCACGAGCGGTGACCTCTTGCAGGGAACCCTGTGGTGCGTGAGGAGAAGAGCGGGTTTGAGGGGCAGGCCCCCCGCGTGTGAGCCGTGCGCCTCCCTCTCCGAGCCTCGGTCCCCCCGCCTGGGGGATGGGCGGGTGTGCAAAGGCCTCCAGCGGCGTCTCTGAAGGTCGCACAAGGTCACTCGCGTGTCTGTGCTGGCAGCCGCCCCGGCCCGTGTGGGCCGCAGGGTGGGAGGCGGGTTCACGACCCGCGTGGGGCAGATGTGGACGCAGAGAACGGTCCCAACCTGCCCCGCGTCTCGGGGCCTCTGGGGGCCCCGTCCCCTCCCGGCTCTGTCCCGCTCCCCACGCCAGGGCGGCGGGCACAGCTGCACTGCTCGGCTCCGGCGGTGGCTTGGGCAGTGGCCTCGCGTGGATGAGGGGTCCGTGGGCGGCTGTCCCCGCGGCACGGGGCGCACCATGGGGCCCCCCGCTCTGCGGGCAGCGTCGGGCGTCCCGGCCCCGCCACGCACCTCGGCATGGCCCAGCCTCGTCCTGCTCTGCTCTCTGTCCCCTTTGTCCAGGCCCTGGCATCAGCGCATGTGGGCATTGCCGGGGGCCTCCCTCAGCCTCCTGGAGCTCGTCCTTCTATACTCGGGGGCCACGGGCTCGACGCCAAGGGCTGCTCTGAGGGACAGCCTTTCACACACGCGTGCCTCTCCCCCGACGAGGGGCAAACGCCAGCCGTGACACGCCGCCGGGCGCTGGGGACGCCGTCTCAGCCCGGCCCCCGACGCGGCGGGCTCTGGGCGGTTTTCATTCTGCCCTGAGTCCGGCCATAGCCGCGCCCGTGTCACCGCGCCCGTGTCGCCTGAGGACCGGGTGGGGTGTGTGCAGGGCGTGGCGTGCGGGTCACTGGCCAGGCGCGGCATCAGAGCAGGACTTGTGTCCACTGTCCTTCCCCTGGGCCGGGCTCGTGGGGCGTTCGGGGTGCTGCGGGTGACTCTTCGTGGACGCAGGGGGACGAGAGTGGGTGTCTGTGGGGAGCGCCCGGTGTGAGGGGGGCAGGAGCCTGAAAAGTGAGCAGGGGGGACACGGGTTTGGGGTATAAAAGAAGCATTTTTGTTCATTTGTTCTTTTTTTTATAAATTTTTGACGGATGAATCGGGGCTGCGCGTGAGCCCGTGGAGACCGTGGCCTGTCGCTCGCACTCGGGCCTGGGCTTAGATTCCCCGAGCTGGCTCCTTCGCCCGGCGGAGTTCCTGTCCCTTCTCCGTCCCCCACGTGGCGAGGGGGTGAAGGAAGCGAGGTTTCCCCCGGAGATGCAGGGGGCCGTGCTCACTGGCAGGGCCGTGAGGCGGGCCCCAGGGCAGGCGCTCACCGCGGGGGCGGACGCGGCCTTCACCGAGCGTTTCCAGCTCCCGGACGCAGCAGGCGAGGCCCTCGTGCCCGCGGTGTTGCCGGCGGTCACCCACCCCAGTTTTCCGCGAGCGTCCCCTTCCAGGGCGAGTGTGGCTTCCCGGCCACGGTTCTTGGCCACGTCGGGGGCACGGACCACGAACGCGTGTGTCCGGCTCGCTTCGTCCTGCGTGTTTCTCCGGGGAGGTGGCCGCGTCATGTGACCATGGGACAGTCTCGCTGTCGGTTAACTCAGTGGCCCGTGGCCCAGGCCACGGCGGGGGGGGCGGCGTCCTCCACCTGCTTCTCCTCCCCCGGCGGCTGCCGTTGGACGTGGCCCTGTGGGGTCCCTCTGTCACTAAGTACATCCCCCCCGTGGACATCGATCACGGTGACCCCCTTGTTGCAACACACTTTCCCGCGACGCAAGGAGGCGGAGAGCGCGTGGACCCCCAGGCCCCCCGTGCGCCCGCACTGCAGCCGGGGCACCCCTCCCGCCAGCCGCCGCCGTCACGGGGGGCCCCCCCTCCTGGGGGCCGCACAGCAGGGCGGGGCGTGACGCGTGTGGCACATGGCGTCCCTGACGGCCGACTTCTCCCCACTCCCGCAGGCGGACCCCGAGCAGGACGCCTCCCGCAGCCGGCTGCGCAGCGCCCAGGAGAAGATGCTGTACTCGCTGGTGTCCGTGCCCGAGGGCAGCGACATCTCCTCCATCTTCGAGCTCGACCCCACCACGCTCCGCGGAGGCGACAGCCTCGTGCCGAGGTACGCGTCCCGCATGGCCGTCCCCCGCTCCCGGTGCGCGCGGCCTGGCCCTGCGGCCGGCCGTCCGGGTCGGCGCCGCCTTCCTCCGTGTTTGTGCACGGGGTCCCGTGAGAGGGTGTGTTCTGGCTGCCACGGGAAAGGCGTCTGTCTGTCTGTCTGTCTGTTTGTTTGTTTGTTGGCTCCTCCATCGCAAGTTCTCAGTGGCTGGCTGAGACGTATTGGGGTGAACAAGCCAAACCTGCAGCTCAAGCAGCTCAGTACCCCCGGTTTTTCCTTTGCTCCCTCCTTCCCGAAGCCGAGAGACCTCCTGGTCCAGTCGAATACGCAATGAAAAAGAAATTCTAGCAAACGGAACACTTGGAATCCACGGAGTACGGAGTCACTTCTCTTTGACGTGTTGGGCAGTCAGACCAGTCTTGTCCGGCCGTCGTATTACATTTGACTCTTCGTTCTGATGAGCCGGCATCTGGATCGGAGGGGGCGGGGGGGGGGGATGGCCGGAGTTAAAACAGGACGGACGCCCCGGTTGGCTCGCAAAGTGGGCAGCCGTGTCTCTAACACCGGCTGACGGGGACTGAGTGCTGACTGCGCGCCGTGCCCCACTCGTGGTCTGTAATGTCACCTTCACACGCGCCTCTGAGAGGGGGCTGTTCCTACCGGCCCCTCTCGTGGAGAAACCGAGGCCCAGAGCGTTTCAGCCGCGTCTCACGAGCCAGCGAGTCCCCGGTTTCAGATGTTTACGGTTTCAGGGGCGTCTGGGCCCGTCGGCCCCTCTGGGCCTGGGTTAGGTCAGCTCTCGCCGGCTTCTGCGGGGTTTCCGGAGGCCCCATCTCCGAGTATTACTGTGTTTTCATCATTCACATCCATCATGGCCGTCCGTGCACCTGCTCGGCCCGAGCCTGGCTGTGGCACTCACCCCCGCGGCTTGGGTGCCAGCAGGCTTGGAGGAGAACCGTCCCTTGTCCCGGCTGCCGTGCCCGTCCCTCCGCATGACAGGTGCCGGGCGGCGTCCACGTGGAGGACAGCCCCCGCCCTGCGGGATGGCCTTCTGCAAACTGCTCGCTACCCTCTGCTGGGTCGGAAGCCCCTCGAGAATCTGGGGAGAGCTTGAGACGGGCTTTGCATATCCCAGGTTCATCCTGGTTCGATTGCTTGTTTAAACAGCAGACTCACGGAGATGTAGTTTACACACCATCTGCTGCACACGTCCAAAGGGATTCGTTCAGCGTTTTTTACGAGATTAGCAGAGCCGAGCAGCCGTGATCTCAGTCGACTCAAGGACAGTGTCACCCCCTCCCCCTGCAGAAGGAGCCCTGTCGCCGTCACCTAGGGTGTGCACTGCAGCTCCCATCTCGGGCTTGGCTTGTTAAATCTTTGTTTATTCTTGCCCTTGACCCCCGACCTCAGAGCCAAACACAAGCGGGACCCCTGATATTCATCGACCCTGCGGAGTCACAAACAAACAAACAAAGCCCTAGGACAGCAGCGTGTCCACTTTCCTCCATCCTCACGTCGTGTTGAGTTCTGCCTGTCTGAAGATCAGAAAGCCTGGGAGTAGATACACACATGTCCCCGCAAAGGAATGTTTGTGATAGCCGCTGGGTCAAAGTTTCCTTCCACGCCAGCGTGAGAGGGATGGATGATGGTGACCCCCGGACGGGCTAACCAAGATAATAAAACTGCAGGGTGTGTGTTCATTAGGTGAGTTAAGTGGACGGCGGGAAAGCACCCAGCTTCGTGACTCTTGTGTAGCTGGGCTAATAGCGTGGTTCTGGGGTCAGCGTCGGGAGTGTGGCTTCAGGTGAACCGACCGACGGTGCTTTGTAATGGGGCCTCGGATGCCGTCGGGTGCAGTCACCCGATGAAACGCTGAGCTCCATGCTGTGGTTATCCCTTGAAAACAGGAGAGTGAACCACGTCCCTCAGAAAAAAACGGCAAATGTCTTGTGTGTGTCGTTGACCCTACGTCCACGCTAGCTGAAAGTGAAGGCCACTGCCGTCGCCGTCGCTTGCAACGCTTGGGACGGTGAGGGCAGGGGGACGGCAGAGGATGTCCTGAAGAGAGGTGGCCGGTGTGATGCCATCGTCCTCGGCCCCTCTCGCGCTGACGACGTCCCTGCCGTCCTGTCTGCCCCGCCCCTCCCGCGCTTAAAGTTCCAGCTCAGGTTTTCTGTTTTAAACAACCTCCCCGGCCCTCCGAGGCCCCCTGACGCCTCCTCCCAGAAGGCGTTCTGGGCTTCGCTCGACCGTCTCCCAGCTTAATGCCTCTTCCGTCAGCCACGGTCGCCTGCCGTGTGCATTCATTCACCTCGTCTCACTGATGGGATGGACGATCCTGACACGTGGCTACTGTTTCTTTAAAAGGAACGCCAAATGGAAAAAAAATCATTGTATCGTGATCCACGGTCACCGTAAAAAGAAACAGCAACAGAGATGTTTTAAAACATCCCGGGGAACAAAGAAACAAGTAAAAAACACATTAAAAGCCAAGCATTCAGAGATAGCTCCTGTTAATGTTTTGGCTTGTGTAGTTTGAGACGGCTCTGTAAGCACACAGATCCCCTGCATATAATTTATTGTGAATCGAATCATAAGCTATTTTCATTTTTATTTCCACCGAGCAAGACGTTCTGTGCCTATCTCCAAGTAAAATCGATCTCCGTCGGGATCAATTTAAATCACCGTGTAGTAAGTATTCTATCGTACGTGCCATCGTTAGTCCATTATCGAGACGTGGGATCGTTGACGATTTTTTACGGCGGGAAGGAGTGCTCTGTCGAACACCTTTAAGCCCCCGTTGGCACCGGCGCTGTCATCCCTGAAGGGAAGAAGCTAAACCTGGGCTTGCTCAATGGAGAGATCAGTGCGTTCTGCCTGTGACACGACGTGCCAGCCTCCCCTCCAGAGTCTCAGCTGTTCGTGCTCCCGCTCCGAGTCTGGGAGAGAACCGTGTCCCTCAGCCCTGGTCGGTACCGGGCTACTACGTCCATCTCTGAGATCCTCGGAATACGAGACAGTAAAATCTCACGTCGTGTCAGTTTGTATAAATTGTGCGCTAAGGAGGTTGTACGTGTATCTCCAAGGTCACCGGCCATGTGTGTCGCTTTATTAAATTACTGGTTTGTGTCATTGTCCCGTTTTTCTTCCCAATGTTCGTGTTTGGATGGTTTGAAAGGGTTCTTTATGTTTGTGGTTTAGTAACTCTTTTATGCTGTGTGTTACTCTTTCATTTTCACAGGTTGTCATTTTTCTTTCAATCTTGTATTATTTGCACGCGCACACACACACACACACGCTCAGCCACTACTTCCTGTCGCTCTGTCTCGTGCTCCATTGGTTCTGAGAGGTCCGTTCACGGGACACACTCTTACGAGGAACGCTGCGAGCGTCTCGCGAGCGTGCTCTGCTGTCGTAACTAAGGCGGCATGTGTCTGGGCCCAGGGCCACCCGCGCTGCGGTCCGTCCCTCCCAGGGCCCGCACAGCGCCGTTCGGATCCCCTCCTTCCTGCGCTGGGATAGGTTCCAGGCAGGTGGTGACGGGACACCTAACCGTTCCTGTGCCCGAACCCTTTCTTTCCTCTAGAAACTCGTACGTGAGGCTTCGACACCTGTGCACGAACACCTGGGTTCACAGCACGAACATCCCCATCGACAAGGAGGAGGAGAAACCCGTGATGCTGAAAGTGAGTCGCTAGCTCCTCCCCCCACCCCCGATGCCCCCCACTCCCCGGCCGCCTGCTCCCGATGAAAGGTCGCCTTCGAGGACAGAGGGGGCCGTGTGTGCAGCTGCGAGGTTCTGTCCCTTCGGCCAGAGCGTGGTCACGGACAAACTTCGATGCGATGACAGACTTCTCTCCCAGCCACCCGGCTAGAGCGAGTCCAGGGCCTTTGAAATGGCCAGAACGTTCCATTTTCCTCCGTGGCCTCCGTGGCCTCCAGGTCGAGCAGCCCCACCCGGGGGCTCGGCCTGCCGGAAGCGTGGTTTGGGGCTGGGGGGAAAGGGTCGCTTGTGCCTTCACGTACATCGGATGCTCGTCCATGTCCCCCAGTCTCCATGGTTCCTCTCTCGCTCGATGCACTTAAGGAGACACTTCTGTTTCTCCGACGTCATCCTGGTCCCTCTGATTTCCCACCCCCCCCCCGGATCTCAGCTCTCCTCCCCCGCCTTCTCCAGGATCCCAGAGCACACAGACACGGCTGCGAGGGGTTTTCTTATCAAAACCCAGAGTGATGCTCGCACATGACGTTGTTGGTCGTGCGGGGAAGTTACTAGAACATGTTTCCTACGCGCGTGAACATGATGGCCCGTGTCTGCCATCACGACCCCGTCACCCGGGGTCAGTTACCGCCTTGCGTATCGGCCGGTCCCCGTGTGTTCATACATCCGTACTGAGTTACAAGAGTCTTAAGTGCTCCTGGTAACAAATGAGGCTCTAAGTGTTAACAGCGCCCCACTTCCTGCCCCGCTGTGCCCGCCATGCTAGCGCCAGAGGTAATGGCTGTTAACGGTTTGGAGCGCTTTCTTCCAGATGGTTCCCTGCGTCCGGTCCATCTCCGCGGCAGGGTGGCGCCAGGCCTTTCGGATGTGTCATGAACGCAGTGTTCGGGGTCTCGCCTCTCGGCCCCGGAGGCCGCCCCACAAACGCCGCCTTGCATCGTTTCAGATCGGCACGTCCCCCGTGAAGGAGGACAAGGAGGCGTTCGCCATCGTCCCGGTGTCCCCCGCCGAGGTTCGGGACCTGGACTTCGCCAACGACGCCAGCAAGGTGCTGGGCTCCATCGCCGGGAAGCTGGAGAAGGGCACCATCACCCAGAACGAAAGGAGGTGAGGGCCGCCCCCGGGGGTCCCCGCGCCCTCACACGGAGCCGCGTGGGAGGGCGCCGGCCTCGGCGTTCGGGGGTGCACAGGCTGGCGGCTCTCCAGAAGCGGGTGCCTCCGCGCTCGCGTCTCTGGAAGTCTCTGATGGCGTCAAGATCTTTCTCTTTCTCGGCCTCCAACGCGGCCCCTGACGCTGCCTCCCCAGCTGTCAGGGGCCCAGATAACTCAGATGCAGGCCGATGGCTGGTGTTCTGTAAAGGTGGATGTTCCTTGGTGAACAGCGATGTGTCGTCGGTGTTTCACTCTGTGTGGTCACGGGCCTCGGCCGTCCACCCGGGGGACGTCGGGAGCAGTGGCCGGCCGGCCCGTTGAGCTGGTCACTGGGCCCGGGGCCGCCTCGGTGGAGCGCCCGGCGCTGAGCGCAGCCGTCCCTGTCGGCTTGTGTCCCCCGAAGGTCGGTCACCAAGCTGCTGGAGGACTTGGTGTACTTCGTCACGGGCGGCACCAACTCCGGCCAGGACGTCCTCGAGGTGGTCTTCTCCAAGCCCAACAGGGAGCGGCAGAAGCTGATGAGGGAGCAGAACATCCTCAAGCAGGTGGGTGACGGGCGGGCCGGGCTGGCCCAGTGAGGGCGGGGCGGGCACCGCCTTCCAAACCAGAGTCATCCTCACAGCGTTAGTGAGTGGGACGCCCCGAGCTCGCGTGTGCCCCGAGCCCCACCCCTGACAAACGCAGCCTCCCCTGTCACCAGTGTCCCCCGCCCGATGGCACGCTGCTTAGCGCGCGTGACCCTGCACAGACGCGTCACCATCACCCAAAGGCCAGACTCGACGCCGGGGGCTCGCTCTGGCTGCTGCACGTTCTGTGGGTTTGGACACGTGTTCGGTGACGTGCGTCCACCGTTAGCGTCACACAGAGCAGCTGCACTGCTCTGAGAGCCTCTGGGCCTCGCCTGTGTCCCTCCGCCCTCCCCCGACCCCTGGCGGCCCCCGGGTCACGGCCGCCGTTGCCACAGCGTCCTGCCCGCCCGGGCCGGCCGCTCACACAGCGGCGAGCCTGTGAGCTGCCTCCGCGTCTTCCTCTGCGAGAACACGCTGCTCGAGGATTTACCCGTGAGGGGCTCCGGGACGCGTCCAGGAGATAACCTCATAGTCTCCGGTGTCCTTCGGGCCACTTCACGCGTCTGGGAGATGCACGTGGGACGCACTCGGGCCGTGAGGCCCCCACGGGGACGTGTTGGTGCTGGGACCGCCCTCCCAGGTGGGACGAGGCCACAGGAGGAGGAGGAGGCCAGCGACTCCGGAACGGGGGTGTTCAGCAGGGGGACTCGCCGGGGCGGGGGCGCCGTGCACGGTCCCCGGGGAGCACCAGTGGCTCACAGCCCCGTGGCAAGGCCCCATCGGGCGCTGAGTGCTCATGAGACACGGGGCCGCCCTCCCGGGGCGACCCGGTGGTCCCTGACGGCGTCCGTCACGCCGAGCCCGAGAGGCCGTCTTGCCCAGCGCTGTGAGTCACCGCGTCCTCCCTGAAGGAGGCGGAGCGGCTCGCAGGGGGTGCCGAGGCGGTGTGCACCGGTGTCCGTGCGAGGAGATGGTCAGAGTCGAGGGAGGAGGGGGGCAGGTCCGGGGCGGGTGACGGGCACGCTGACGGAATCCTGGGAAGCGATCGGTGGCGGGGCCGTGAGCGGGGCCGGACACTCCCGGCCATGGAAGCCCTAGATGCAGGGTGTCGTGCGGTCCCCCCATTCTCCGCGGCACCTCGAGGCTGGAGAAGCCTTCCCCTGCCGGCCCGTGACACACAGACCTGAGGAGCCCTCCGCCGTGCGGCACCCGGGCTTCCCGGGGCAGGCGCAGACGGGGTCCGGCGGTTCACGCGGTGACGGCCGCCTGGGGCTCCGGCTCGGGGCCGTGGCCGTGTCCTCAGCCGCAGCTCCTCGAGGGGCCGGGCGCTGTGCTCACGCCGCCGACGGTCGTTCCCTGCTCCATCCTGACAACACCCCGCGTGAGAGGTGTCGTCCTTCAGAGACAGCCACCTGGTTTAGGGAGCTGGGGAGCAGCAAGGCTGTGGCGGTCAGCCCAGAACCTCCTGGCCCCCGAGCCCACGCCCTTCCCGGGGCCTGGACCCCCCGGAGCAGCCCGCCTTAGCGGGTGGAGTGGACGCAGCGTCCAGGGCCCCCGCTGTGTCCGGACCGATGAGCTCTCCCGCGAGGCCCGGACGGCCGTGCCGTCCTGTGGCTCCAGCCACCGCGCTGTTAGTCCCCAAACCCTCTCAGCGCTGACGCGTCTGCTCTCCCCGCCACACGCAGATCTTCAAGCTGCTGCAAGCCCCGTTCACGGACTGCGGGGACGGCCCCATGCTGCGGCTGGAGGAGCTGGGCGACCAGCGGCACGCGCCCTTCAGGCACATCTGCCGCCTCTGCTACCGGGTCCTCAGGCACTCGCAGCAGGACTACCGGAAGAACCAGGTGGGGGCCACACAGCTGGGGGGTGGGGGGCAGGGGCCCCCCAAGCTCACTGCGTGCCTCGCGGGTCTCGAGTGTCGCGTGTACGTTTGTTGGACGACTGGAGAACAGTTCACGGTTAAGTTCGCTCTTACCCAGGAAACACGGGTTGGAGCTGGGACGACGTCTCGGTGTCCCCTGGGGAGGGTGTGTGAGGCTTCCCTCCGCGGCCCCCTGCGGTGCACGCGCTGCTTCTGACGCTGGTGCGACAGTCGTGCTGGGGTTTTGTGGTGCGTCCCCTTAAGGCTTAGGGACCTCATTCTCTGTGTGTGTGTGTGGAAGACGAGGCGGAATCTGTGCCTCCTGCCTCCTGCATTTTCTTCGTCTCTGTTGGTCATTTCTCTGTATTCTGTTTCTGGCTCGTGTCTCTTGACATTCTGAGTCATCATCTGTGTCATGATTGTACACACACGCACACATGCACACATACACATGTGTACGCACACACGCAGACACACGCACACATGCACATATACACACATACGTGCACGAGTACATGCGCGCGCATACAATACATGTGCATGCACACACACATACACGTGCACGCACAGATGCGCGCACACAACATTCTCCCATGAAATAAACGTCCCGTCGTCTTCGGGCCTCCGAACCATTTGAGATTCCAAGGAAGCCCGGGATTTCGTCCCTGCATTTAGTGGTTCTCAGCTGGGAGTAATTTTGTCCCCCCCCAGAGGATGTCGGGCCATGTTGGAGTCTCTTATAAGTGTCACAACTTGGGGGTGCTCTGGGCATCGGGTGGGTAGAGGCCAGGGATGCTCGTAAGCATCCGACAGTGCCCAGGACACCCCCCAAAACAGACTTACGTGGCCCAGGAAATTGGTGGTGCCGAGGCTGAGAATCCCTGGGCTCCAGAGTGTGGCCCACCCCCTCATCTGGGGGGACACGGTCTAAGGCCCCGGTGGCTGCCTGAAACCGCAGGTGATACTAAACCCTGCATGTGCTCTGTTTTGTCCTGTGTCCGTGCGACTATGATAAAGTTTATACGTTAGGCCCAGGGAGAGGTTGGCAGTAACGTTAGGTGGACACGTGCTGTGATGAAACCCACGTGGCCGTGCTGTCTGTCAGTCTGTCTGTCTGAGAAGGCCGCCCCCCCGAGTGACTCGTGGGCAGGTGGGGACCCTGGACAAAGGCAGGACGGGCTGGGACAGCGCGAGACCTCATCAGGCTGCTCAGAACCACACGTGGTCCACAACGTACAGCTTGTTCATTTCCGGGGATTTCCACGTAACACGTCGGGGCTGCCGTGGACCGTGGGCGGCTGGACCCACGGAAGGCGAGGCCGCGGGAGGGGGCGCTGCCCGCAGCTGCCCGCACGACGCTGACCGCGGCTCCGACCCCGGCCCCCGCCTGGTGCTGCGGAAGGCTTCTGTCGTGACACCGTTGGGCGCCTTTCAGTCTTGGCTCTTCCCTGCGGTCGGCGTCTTGTGTGGTCCTCACAAAAACGGTGTCGGCCTTGAGCAAGGCTCCGAGGCGTCACTGACAACCTCGCCAGCAGGGGCTTTGAATGCCCGACTGTGCTGTTGCGTCCACCCCGGGCACAGCTCGCTCTGCGTCCACCTCTGCGCTCTGACCGCACACCCAGATAGGGCCAGAGGGGTTCTGTGTGTCTCCTTCCAGGGACAGCTCCGAGCTGTCGTGCGCCCTAGAACGTTGAGCTTGTACGTGAGGAGACAGACGGGTCCCTCCCATGTCGTCGAAGCCTCCCCTGGCGGCAGCAGGCTGCCCCTGAGGGCTGACGGAGTCCCACACCCTCATCCCCATCGTGTGCGGGCCGAGAGGCGGCCCCGTCCACCTTGTTCGTCCAGAGAGAGTCCGAGATTTTGGAATGAGTCTTTTAAAAAGGCCACTTGAACTCTGAGCCTGCAGGCGCTTTTGGTCTGGAACGATCTGTGCCCACAAACTAGTGTTTGTAAGAGGCTTCCTTGAGCTCTCGTGTTCCTGTGGAGTGGGGCGTCTCACCCCAAAGAGGGAAGCCGGAGACACTGTCATCGGGCGTCTGTGAGCGCGCGCGACCGGCGTGCGCGTCCTGTGTCCTGACTGCCGTCTGTTACCCCCTCGGCTTTGAAAACAAGCTCCCACCCCAGACAGAGGGGACACAGTCACAGCGTTCTGAAAACCCGCGTCAACCGGCAGCTCAGAGCGCTGGGGCCCAGGCAGGGCCTCTGCAGTTGGGAACAACGACACCAGAGCCAAAAACGTCTCTGACCTTCTAGAAAAATAAGCCACCACGTTAAACTCTGTCCCATGCACGTAGTAAAAGGGACATTTTCGTGATTTACGTCTGTGCGGCCAGCTGAGTGACCCGAGGCTGAAGCAGGGTGCGCAGCCCATGCCTGGGAGGGTTTGGGGTGCATAGCCGGAGCCTGGGAGGGCTGTGGGGAGCTGTCCGGCACCGTCCCTCAGGACAGGGCGTCCCCCTCCCCTGGACACGCCACCAGCTCGCCTTGTTTCCAGCTAACGGCACCGCCCACGGCCCCGGCCGACCTCTCTCTCTCTCTCTTTCTCTCTCTCTCTCTCTCTCCCCCCCCCCCCCCGCCCCGAAGGAGTACATCGCCAAGCAGTTCGGCTTCATGCAGAAGCAGATCGGCTACGACGTGCTGGCCGAGGACACGATCACCGCGCTGCTGCACAACAACCGGAAGCTGCTGGAGAAGCACATCACCGCGGCCGAGATCGACACCTTCGTCAGCCTGGTGCGCAAGAACCGGGAGCCCAGGTGAGGCCACACGGCGCGGGCGTCCGTCCCGGCGTGCGCGGGTGTCCGTCCCTGCGTGCGAGGCGCGGGCATCGTCCCTGCGTGCGAGGCGTGGGCCGGCCCCGATCGGCAGGCGGCCCCTCGAGGTCCTCTGTTTGGGGCCGAGCTGTGTGACCGGGCAGGGGGTGAGCGGGTCTCTGGCACGTGGTGGGGAGAAGGACCTTGGGACAGGGGGGAGGCCTGGGGCAGATCCCGGCTCTGACGCCCACCGGCCGGCTGACCTGGGCTGTCCCTCTGAGCGCGACTCTCCTCATCTGCCAAATGCGTGGACGTGAAGATTAAGTGGGATGAGTGTCTGGCGCCGAGTGGACACCCAGGAAGTGACCGTCACTGCTGGTGCCTCGCTCACCTTTCGCACCCCCGGTTGTCTGCGAGAACACCCTCCCAGATATCGCCCGTGAAGAGGAGTTCGTTGCACACTCAGCTGTCACTTGCGAGTTTTTATCACACATCACGATAGACAGAATTTCACCATTTCTGTTCCGTTCACACAGACCCCACTCCCGTCCCTGCTCCCTGAGATCCGATCCAGTCACGTGAAGTGGGACATCGCCGGCAGCATGGGTGTCGTGCTCCGCCATGCCGGTCACGTGGTTATAAAAACAGTCCCACCCAACAAGTGTCGTTCCCGGAGCGGTCTGGGGTACCGGGCGTGGGCTGAGGGAGCACTTCCTGTGCGTCTCGTTTGATCCTCCCGCAGACGAGGAAACCGGAGCACGGTGCGGGTCGTGGCACAGATCGGAACGTGGCCATTCGGAGTCAGAGCTGGGGTCCCGGAGCCCCCCACATGCACGCACACACACACACCGCCCCACCCTGGCGGCTCTGCACCTGCACCCCATCATCCCAGGGGTCTGTCTCTCTCTGGTCTTGTTCCTTCTTTGCATTTTTTGCCTCCTCAGCGCTTCGTCTAGCCGCATTTTCTCGTCTGCTGGCTTCCTCCTCCTCTCTGGTGACCAGGTTTCTGCCGTAGACAGCGGCGCCCAGACCTGAAACGTCACCCCTCCTGTTCAAGGCTGCGCTGGGCCTGTGACCTCGGGGAGAGCCTGGCTCCGGGTGGCAGACGTCTCCTCCGTCCACAGAACACGTTTCACGTGGTGGCTCTTTCTCGACAGGTTCTTGGATTACCTGTCCGACCTCTGCGTGTCCACAAACAAGTCCATCCCCGTGACTCAGGAGCTCATCTGCAAGGCCGTGCTGAACCCCACCAACGCCGACATCCTCATCGAGACCAAGTGAGCGGGCTCCGGGGGTCCGGGACAGGGTGGGGAGAGGCTCTGGATGGAGAGCGTGTGGGTCGGGGGGTGTCCGTGCTCGTTCGTAACGACGCCAGCCCCGGTCTGAAGTTGGGAGCGGGGGCTGGCATCTGACCCTGCTTCACGGAGGCCTGGGTTAGGGGACGTCAGCTGGCTTTGGGGGTGGCCCCGTCTGCACGAGTGTTACTCTTCACGCCCGTTAAAGAGTAACAGGAACTCACCCAGGAGCATTACACGCACGCGGGTTAATCTTAAGGGTTTAAAGTGCCGTCAGCGTGGTCATCGACGTTCCATTTTAAGGGAGGTGATAAGTCAGGGTTGCTTTTCTAATTACCACTGTTCAAAAGTCTGTACGGATCCACAGACGTTCTGGAGAATAGAAGTGATTCGTTTCTAGGAAGGGAGCACTTTTCCTGAGAAGTGTATTGCGAGGAACATGGACACTGTTTAGAAGGAAAAAAAACCAAGACCAACCTATGCCCTAGTGGTATTTTTCCGTTTCTCACGCATGCCGTGATGTTGGGCTCATGCAAGGTTTCTCAGCCTTGGCATTTTGACGTTCGAGGCCGAACATTCTTTGTGGGGGGGACGGTGCTGTGCTGCGGGGTGCTGGGACCTCAGCCCCCCGGACGCCAGCCGTCCTCTCGCCCCTCGGGGAAGACACACGGAATGTGTGAATGTGGTACACACTCGCCCTGTTTGGGGACAGTGGGGTCAGAGCGTACGAGGATGTGCACGTGTGGCCCTTCGTGGCTCTGCCAGCAGGTGAAACTGGGTGGCCGTCCATGTCCCCGTGTCCCCGCAGTGAAGGTGGGCGGGTCTCGACGTCCGTGCGTGGCTGTGACGCATCCGAGCTGAGCGAGGGGTCCGGCCGGGACTAACGCGTCCTCCCCCGTCATGTGTCCCAGGCTGGTCCTGTCTCGATTCGAGTTCGAGGGCGTCCCCTCCGGAGAGAGCGCCTTGGAGGCGGGCGAGGACGAGGAGGAGGTGTGGCTCTTCTGGAGGGCCGGCCACAAGGAGGTCCGCAGCAAGAGCGTGCGGGAGCTGGCCCAGGACGCCAAGGAGGGCCAGAAGGAGGACCGGGACGTGCTGGGCTACTACCGGTGAGGCCGCCGGGGCGGGCCGGGGCAGGGATAGGATGGGATCTGTCGCTCGTTGGGTCACCCCTCCGAGGAGCGCGCAGGGTGCCGTCCGATGGTCTGGCACATAGATGGTGTGTGTGAGAGGCGTTGGGAGCGTAAGATGTCGTCGCCAATGAGACGGCAGATTGATCGCTGGACGTGGCCAGCAGAGAAGGACGCATGCTCACCTTGGCCCCCGAGGCACGTGGCCCTCGGGCCGCCTGGCGCGTCTGCGTCTGGCGCCGCGGTCAGGGGTGAGGTGAGGCGGTGGGGTCGGTGGGTTCGAATCCTGACCTTCCTGGGACTTCGGCCAAGTTACAGACGGGGCCACGTGCCCGTTTCCTTATCTGCAACGTAGAGGCAACCTCCCGGGTGTGAAGCAGACACAGCTGGGATGGGGGCGTGTGTGTCCACGCTCACCTGTCCGTCTGTCTGCACCGCTCACACGTCTGTGTCCGTCTGTACAAACACAGAATCCGTGCGTTCACGTCTGTGCTTGGACTTCCCTTCCGACACCGCGGGCTTGTCCTGGACGTCACCCCTCCATGGTCCCAGCTACCCGCTCTGACAGCGGGAAGCCCGGGGGGCGCTAGGCCCGCGCACTCACCTGTGCGCCCCCTCTCCACCTCCGAACATGACCTCTGTCCTCGCAATTCCCCTCGGTCCCAGCGCTAAGCCCCGCTGGCCCTGCCACCTCCCGGGAGGGAAGGGGAAGGGAAGATGGGAAACTGTTTATAGCGTTTGTCAAAGAAAGCGAATAGGACGTCACCGTTGCAGTGCCCTCTTCCCTCCTGAAGTCTGTTCTCCTCTCTCCGTGCGTGTCCACGTGCCTCGTGCCCATCCACGTGCCACATTATCTGTCCACACGCCACGTGTCCGTCCACGTGCTGCATTATCTGTCCACGTGCTGCATGTCCACGTGCTGCATGTCCACGTGTCGTGTGTCCATCCACGTGCCACATTATCTGTCCATGTGCTGCGTGTCCGTTCATGTGCCTCATTATCTGTCCACGTGCTGAGTGTCTGTCCATGTGCTGCATGTCAATCCACGTGCCACGTTATCTGTCCACACGCCGCATGTCCGTCCACGTGCTGCATTATCTGTCCACGTGCTGCATGTCCACGTACTGCATGTCCACGTGCCGTGTGTCCATGTGCCACGTGTCCATCCACGTGCCACCTTATCTGTCCACGTGCCGCGTGTCCGTTCACGTGTTGTCTGTCCACGTGCTGCATGTCCACGTGCCGTGTGTTTGTCCACGTGCTATCTGTCCACAAGCCACGTGTTCGTCCACAGCTCCCATGTGCTTGTATTTTACGGCAGCTGATTGCATTCATGGACAGCATGGACTGCATCTGTCCTTAACATTTTCTGTGAACAGACCACACTCCAAGTCCCACTCTGAAACCCCCCCTTGTTCACTCGGGGTTGTTTCTGAAACGTCTTCGTGTTAGTGGAGGCTGGTTCGCTGCTTTCGTTGTTGACCGTTGGCTGGTGTCCGTTTTATTAATCAATCATGCCATATTGTCATCGCTTTTCAGTAGTCACTGTACACCGTGGGTGTAGTTTTCCGTGTCAGGGGACGTCCTCGTTCACATTTGTGCAGACATGGGACACTTTTAATTCCGCACCAGGGGGGGAATTGTGGGATCGGAGGGTACGCGGGCTTTAAACTTTATTCAGCATCCGCGGGTTGGATGGTTCGGTGGGCACTCCCACCGGCTCTACACGAGGACCTCTGATTCTGATTCTGATTCTGATTCTGCTGCTTTTTCATTTTTGTTCCATAACCTCGTGAGCGTGAAATAATAGAATCAAAAGCTGGAGTTTGATGAGCGAAAGCGAGCATTTGGGTAAAACAACAGGTGGTATAAATTCAGAGGGCCGGACGGCACCACGTGAAAGCTGGGCCCCTCCCCGGACTCACCCGCCGCACGTTCCCGCATCCTCGGCGATGCGCGAGCCTGACGGCCCCGTGCCTCCTTTCCTCCAGGTACCAGCTGAACCTGTTCGCCAGGATGTGCCTGGACCGCCAGTACCTGGCCATCAATGAGATATCGGGCCAGCTGGATGTGGACCTCATTCTGCGCTGCATGTCCGACGAGAACCTGCCCTACGACCTGCGGGCGTCGTTCTGCCGGCTCATGCTGCACATGCACGTGGACCGAGACCCCCAGGAGCAAGTCACCCCCGTGAAGTACGCCCGCCTCTGGTCCGAGATCCCCTCCGAGATCGCCATCGACGAGTGAGCCTGTGCCCCTTGCCCCTTCCTCTCTCTGTCAGGGCCCCACGTCGCCTCACACACCCCCACGCTGGTCCCGTCCCGTGCGGCAGCAGACACACCGCTGGTGGTCACGTTACGTCTAGTCCCGGCACAGATGAAAGACGAAGCTTTTCTCGTCTGTTTATGCTTAACGTAAAGTGGGGGGCAAAGACTGTTTCCCCAAAGTTATATATAAAACAGTGAGTTGATGATATTTTTTTAGATGTTGTTTATCTGTTTTATGCAGTTATTTGTGTCTCCTGGGCACTAGACTTGAGGGAAATGTCAGTGAACAAACTAGAATGTTCTCTGTATGTTCAGGGTTCGGAAGGACAGAGAATAAGCAAGACAGATGACTAAGATGTGTGTCTTGGTGATGTGAGCTGGGAAGGGAAGGGATCATAAAGTAGGGACGGGCGAGGGGGAGTGAGGGGGTGAATTTTGAGCCCCTGCAGCAGCGGGGGTGGGGGAGGCCTTCCTGGGGCGATGCTGACACCCCACATTCTCAGCTCCCTCCTTCTCTTTCAGCTACGACAGCAGCGGGACATCCAAAGACGAGATGAAGGAGCGGTTCGCGCAGACCATGGGCTTCGTGGAGGAGTACTTGAGGGACGTGGTCTGCCAGAGGTTCCCTTTCTCCGACAAGGAGAAGAACAAGCTTACGTTCGAGGTAACGGCCGAGGCGACGGTCGCTGTGTTTTCTCTGCTTTTCCTTGGCTGTTGTTCCGTGGAGTCGAGAGAAAGTAGGCTAGCGTGTGGTGGTTTTTATCACGACACTCTGGTTTTGTAACCAAAAGAAATTCAGCTCGGTTTGGTTCCAGAAGGAAATAGGACCGGTTCTGGGTTTTAAGGGTTCTGCTCCGAGGAAAAACACACAGGGTGAGTCGATTGTGTAAAAAGATAGAAGGCTGTGTGTGCTCTGCATGTCGTCATAGTAGAAATGACAGGAAGGACACAGACCGTGCTTGGGGCCTGTCTTAGATCAGTCGTTTGGGGGACACAATGTTATTTCCTTTGAGGTAAAGCGTTTCTCTTTGAGACCCCTTTTCCCTTAAAGGGCTCCTAATTCTGAGAATGGCGGTGTTGTCATCTGTGACGGTGTAACTTGGCTCGCCCTATGTAATCTTTGGGAAGCTGCAGAAAACAAATGATTAGGTCCTTTTGTTGTTGTCGTTAACTAGTCATCCAAGTAGATCGGGAGCTGTGCAGATTTTTATTTCTCATTTCTGCTCCTTGTGAAACAAAACGAAACCTATCAGAAAGCGTAAGCAAGGCAGACGCCTTCTCTTACCGTTAAGAAGGTCGGGATTGGTCATTTTTGAAGGTTACAGCTTCTTTAACAGTCTTCCTCTCTTTGTAATTACAATAGGTCGTCAATTTAGCCAGGAATCTCATCTACTTTGGTTTCTACAACTTCTCTGACCTCCTCCGATTAACCAAAATCCTCCTGGCCATACTGGACTGTGTGCACGTGACGACAATCTTCCCCATCACCAAGATGGCCAAGGGAGACGAGAATAAGGGTAAGGACCCCAGGGTGGAGAAGCCGAGTGAGGTCCCGGCCACACGTGCGCCCCAGCGTCTCCTGTCACTGCCCTTTACCGTGCGTGGCTCGTCGTTTCCCGTCCTTGTCCGTCCTTCTCGACTTTTCCCTGTGAACACTTCAAGTGTAAATCAGAGCTGAACGACCGTGGGTGCCCGTCGACCCTGGGTGGCTTAGGGTCAATGACTCTTAATGCTTGCTGTGTTTCCTTTATATTTAAATACGGGTCTGCGTGTACACTTTCCTGAACCAGTTGAACATTACCCAAGAGCTTGAATGCTTAGCTCTTAAAAACATGTGTCCCGTCGTTGCCACCGACGTGTCACGGAGCCGTCAGTGATTAGATTAGGGCAGGATGACGTCGGATCCAGGCTTGCGTCTGGGGAGTCTGTTTTCAAATGGGAAAAGCTGCCCGTTTTAGGTTTATTTTTCCCTCCGTCTGAGGTCCGCGTAGGCGCGTGTCAGGGACTCGGGTGTGGGTTAGCGTTGAACGGGACTCTGCAGCCGGGACAGGGAACGGCGGCCACGTGCCTCCCGCTCCGTCAGGGCCGTGCTCAGCCCCGTCACCGTGCCGTCCCGACGCTGAGCGCCTTCCTTCTCCTTCGAGAGACGAAGAGACTGGGCCTCGGGCGGTACCGTGCCCCCAAGACCAGTGGCTGCCGGCAGCAGTGGCACCAGCTTTGTGCCCTGTTAACGCCTGCGTCCCTAGTTGTAGGCGAATTGATACACAAAGAATGCTCCTTTGGGGATCTCAAAACCCACACAGTTTCCACTACTCCCTGACGACCCGGGGTTTTGAGGAGCATTAACCTTTCCGGGTTGCTAGGGTCCTGAGGACATATCAGGACAGGGACACGTTAGATAATTTGTCTCGAGAAGCCTGCGCGCGCCCCTTGCTGCTGCCTCCGCGCGCCTGCAGGGACGCCGTCACACCGAGGTCCGTCCCGGCCCCTCTAGGCAGCAACGTGATGCGGTCCATCCACGGGGTCGGCGAGCTGATGACCCAGGTGGTGCTGCGGGGAGGGGGCTTCCTGCCCGTGGCCCCCATGGCCGCCGCCCCCGAGGGCAACGTGAAGCAGGCCGAGCCTGAGAAGGAGGACATCATGGTCATGGACACCAAGCTGAAGATCATCGAGATTCTCCAGGTAACCACGGCCGCAGCGGGCACCGTTCGGACGCAGTGTCCAGCGCCGGGGGACCCCCAGGCGTCCGGGGGAGAGAGGCGGGCGATGCTTAGCTCAGGCGGACGTGTTTATCAGGAACCAACGCTCTTCATCCTTCTGTCCTCGCCGACCCCTTCTCTTCCCAGCATGCACTGGTCCCTCCTGCAAGATGGTTCGGGGGCCTGGGCTGGGCCCGGGGGAGATTATTTTGGGATCTTGGTCAGTGTGGAGATCTGAGCAGCATGAGGAACAGTCTCTGAGGCAGAGGGAAGACCTGAGTGGGGGAGGGGGGGCGTACTTGGCAAGCTGGGGAGCAGATCGGGTTTAGTGGGAAGGGGCGGAGCTAGGCTGGGGTCAGGGGTAAACGCAGACGGTCTTCTGAGCAGATTTTCTGTGACATCACACGGAGAATCGGGAGAAGCCTGGGGGCGGTCGCGGGGGGCTGGGCTCTGCTGGAATGTTCTTTCCGGGGGGCGATCACCGTGGGTTTGGGTGCTGATGGGAATGGTCACACAGTGGGGGGAAGGTGATGGAGGGGAGTGAGTGGGGTGCAGGCCGGTCCATAGCAGGGGCTTGGTCCCAGGTGTGAGAACCCCCTGGTCCCCAGAAGCCTGTGTTTTCCTCTTCCTGCTCCCTGATCATTTTCATTCCACAAAATCATTTGCTCATTAAAAAAAAAGGAATACTGCTATCATCCCCTTTCCTCTGGTGCTGCCTAGTCCCAACCCCAGAATATTGAATAATTATAAACATTTACAAACTTAGGGAATTTTCTTTTTAGTCCAAACTCACGTTTTACCCGTTGCTTGAAAGCATCAGGGGGACGCCTCAAAATAGTGGCTTCAGGTGACACAGAATGCAGCGGGTAAAGCAGAAACCTCCCGAATTTAGCGTGCCTGGCCGAGAGCAGGGAACGCACAGCGTCTGAGCCACGGCTCGTGCGTCCCCAGCGGGCCGGCGTCGTGGGCGTTTATCGGGAACGATGCGATGTGCCGCTCGGTCGCATCTTGGGGTCCACTGGGAACAGTGGCAGTCTGGGAACCGGTGGATGGGTTCTCTGTCTTAAGTGCTTCCCGACCCCCGCCGCGTGCGAGGCCCGTGCTGGGCGCCGTGAGGGGTGCACGGGGGATTTGCACTCGGCCGTATCCACAAGGGGTTTATCATCTGTTAGGAAAATAAGGTGCAATGTAGCCGTGTGTGGAGATAAAACCACGAGAAGGGTCTGCTCCCGAGGCACGGGGGCGGCTTGTCGACCCCACTGCGTGAGGACGGGTCGTTCAGAGGAGGCGGTGTTCCCGCCGAGACTTTAAGCCCGGGCAGGTTCGCGGCGTAGAAACAAGGGGACATCCTCAGGCGGATGGAGCAGGCTGAACCGGGGCATCATGGCACCCAGGCCAGCGAGCACTTCTCCTTGGTCAGGGGACAGAGCGTGTGTTGAAGAGAAGTTGTCAGAAAGAGCTTGGCCGAGGAGGAGGGGCGGTGATTGGAGATCCCTGGGTGCTTAGCGTGTCGGGACTCTGCTCTGCCGTGAGCCTCTGAAAGTGTCCAGGTGGGGGGCTGACCTGGGAGTCAGCCCGGGGGTGGGGGTGGACCTGGGGACCTCGGTCGTGGCCGAGGCAGGCGACAGTGGGAATCTGAGCAGGTGCGAGTGACAATTAGGGCGGGGGAGACCGTGAGAAGTGGCCAACGCAGAGCCTCTGGGACTAACTCACTGATGTGACGTGATGTGTGCGTGGAGGAACGCGGAGTCCGTGGTCCTGGGTGGACCGGGGACGCGGGAAGCTGGCGGCGGTGACGTCATTCTGTGCAATACAGAGCTCGTGACTCTGAGGAAACAGGAAACGGGACGTCCCGTAGGCAGGAGAAAAGCAAGGGCTTGGAAGGCAAGCCGAGGGTCTGGCTCCCGGGGGAGAGGTGACAGCCCTGGGATCGAGTGCGGTCACCAAGAGGGCAAGGCAGAGACAAGGAGGGAACGGAAGGGAGGTCAGTAAGGTCCTCAGATGATGCCGGCTGCTTGACCTGTCTTTTCGGTTCCAGTCACTGTGACAGGGACAGGGACCTCGTGTTGGCGCGGAGGGCAGAGGAGGTAGGAGGTGAAGGAAGAAGGAACCCGGGGGCTGCGTCTGAATCTGGAAACGGTCAGCAACAGAAACCACGAAGCGAGCCACTTTTCAGTGGCAAAAGTGTATTTTTCCTTGTTAACTCTCCAGTGAAAAGCAGCCAGTGTCACCCTTTCTCGGGGCTCGGAGCTGGCGTCCGGTAGTTGCCGACACGAGGTCGTGTTGTGTAGAGGATCGGGGTGTGGGGCAGTGATTTATTGTTCCTGTTGTTAAATTAATTGCCGGGCGCTGAAGTTGGCACTGGGACCGGAGATGTGGTGGGTGGACCCGCTCGGCCCCGCCGACGTCTGCTGGCAAAGTGCCCGTCGGCGTCTGAGCCCCACGTTCGGCTCGCTCCGGGCTGGAGGTGACGGATGCAGCAGGCGGCACGTGGCTGGGCGACGGGTCACAGGTGGCGTGCCCTCGTGACGCACCTGCTTCCGTGTCTGCTTGACTCCAGTTCATCCTCAACGTGCGGCTGGACTATCGGATCTCCTGCCTCCTGTGCATCTTCAAGCGGGAGTTTGACGAAAGCAATTCGCAGACTTCGGAGACGTCCTCGGGAAGCAGCAGCCAGGAGGGGCCCAGCAGCGTGCCAGGTCAGTGCTTCTGGGACCAGCCAGGGAGCGCGGGGCCCGGTCGCGTGGGGCCTACGGCCCAAGCAGCACGTTCCGGAAGGCGGGTGACGTGTGCGTGGCTTGGCCGGTTACTGTCTTCTTGAATGAGATCCGCAGCGTTATCCTTTACGGCCAGGGTGGTAACTGAGAGCCCAGACCCTTCTGGGTGGATCGCGCCTTCCATCCTGGAATGATGTGGCCATAAGATGGCTGAGGGTACCCATGGGGTTACATGCGGTGCCAACACAACGACAAAACCCCAAACACAGACCTGACCAAGAAAACATCCTGTCCACTGGCCACTTCCACTCCCGATGGATGTTGTTCTTTGCCCGGGGATTGGCGGAGAAGGATAAGGGGAGGGTCTTGGTAGAAGCAGCCCCACCCGCAGAGGCCCGAGCTCCCTCAGAGGCAGGCATCCCTGTGCCATCACGAGGGGTCACGCGGCGGAAGTGTGGACACTGCACCCCACGCCCGGTGGACAGTGCCATCTGTCTGCATTCCCCTGGCTCGCAGCTTTGCCCTGTCAGGTTCTGGAGGGCTCGAGGTCCCCCACGGGCAGGGGCAAGGCCCCTGGGGGGCACACTCTCAAACCGTCTTGCGTCTCACGTCCCGTGCTCTGACTTTGCAGGTGCTCTTGACTTTGAACACATTGAGGAACAAGCAGAAGGCATCTTTGGAGGAAGGAAAGTATATTTCAGTTACCGTTTCTCCGGTGGCTGCCGGGTGGGGAGGCGTCTCTTCTCCGGGTCTCGGATGCGTTTCCTTCGCTGTGTATCGAGGGAGGGTCAGACCTTGGGGTCGGTGGTTTTACTGCTCTCTGTGACTCTTGGGGCACTCAGGTTGGAAATGGTGGTCCGCTTGGGGGTGTGTGTGTGTTTCCTGCCTATGGCAAGAAGGATTTTAAGGAGGTTTCCCCAAAATGCACATATTACGAGATTTTTAAATGGTGGGACCTAGGGTCATAAGAGGGGGCTCCACAGAGCAGGGTTACGAGATCGCGTATTTCTGCGCCGATGGGCTCGTTTTCACCCCGAGCTCTGAGCACCCACATAACAGCAAGAACACATGCGCTGCTGTTCTCCCATCGTCCCCCACGTTAGTGTAGGACCCTTCTCAAAGATCAGATTGCCCGGTGTTGACTTAAAACGTGATGATGAGTCTCACTTACCTGGAAGGCTCACACACCGGCAGACCAGACCTGGTATAAACGCCCCCCCACACACAGTTCTTATAACGTACACGCCTGGCTCTGTTCTCTCTTGCTGCGTAACTAGCTACCTGGCTCTTCCAACTTGCTTCACTCATGTTTCTGGCTCCTTGGTGGGGACACCCGTGAGGCTGGGACCTCCCTGCCTGCACTCGAATGTCACGGGCATCTTTATAGCCTGCCGCCTGGCTCTGAGTGCCGAGGTCCCAAGAGGGTGGGCCCACAGCGTCCGAGCACTCATCACAGCTCCACCTGCTGCACGGTGCTAACGCCCTGTCGGCCAAGGCGAGTCCCGTGGCTGAGCCACATCGATGTGGGGCGCCCAGCCTGTGGGGTCACTGGCGTTCGGAGTCCACCTCGTCCCTTCATGTGACACCTCTGCGGTTAACAACATGATCTATCACGGGGAAGAGGTGCTTTTTCTGAAACTCGGGGTGTTCTGGGTTCGGCGTGACGACACTTTCGTGTGCTGTGCCATGTCTCAGCTGTCCTGCCATTTTCCTGATAGTGAGTAGCAGTGAAACCGTCTTCACGTGGAGCGTGTGGCAGGAACAGAGCATTTACGTGTTGAGTCCTGTGCCTTCCTTGCTGCCTGTTACCACGGTCTCACCACGTGACACGTGACAGCATTCACAGTGCAGACACTGGCACGGTCGCTGGGTGGCGGTGCGCAGTTATGCGGTGGCTTGCCGTGTGGTCCGTTAGGGCATCGTTAAGAGGCCTTTGATTGTGTAAATGACACGTGTCTGTGGCGACGACCCCAGGTGCTGTGCCACTGTACCCCATTCACACAGTGCTGACTGTAATGGTTCATGGCCACGCCCCGCAGAGCAGGGTCAGCAGGTCCGAGCTGCTGGTGGCTGGTCTGTGACCAGGAAGGACAGACACGAGAGTAGGCACGGGCTTGGTACAGACATCAGCATCAGTTGGCTACAGCGTAGAAGTAGAAAAAGCCGGTCCTTCCTCACAGATAGTTTGGCAGCTCTGAAGGACAGCATCTTACGTAAAACGTAGACTAAGCGTAGGAGAGACACACTGTGCGCGCTTCCCAAACCCTAGATGAGGCCCTGCGAGGAACCCCTGACGAGGAGCCCGGCCTTCTGCCCGCCACGCCAGTCCCGTCACTGCGGGAAGGTCGGGACTTTGGTTTAAAATTCAACAGTTGTGACATATTGAATTGTTCCCTCACCTCGCAATATGGTCAGAGATGAAACAAAGTTGTAAAGTCACATGAGGTAGACTACGGTGCAGGTCATGTGACAGGAGGGCGTTTGTGGCTCATCTGTCCCCCCCTCCCCGTGCGGCTTTAGCGAGGAGAACACCCCACTGGATCTGGACGACCATGGCGGCAGAACCTTCCTCCGCGTCCTGCTGCATTTGACGATGCACGATTACCCCCCGCTGGTGTCGGGGGCCCTGCAGCTGCTCTTTCGGCACTTCAGCCAGAGGCAGGAGGTGCTGCAGGCCTTCAAGCAGGTCGGTTAGACCGCCGTGCGTGCATGCATGTGCATGCATGCATGCGTGTGCATGCGCGTGGGGATGGCGTCCGTGCAGTGCCACTCATGCATTGCATTCATTCGTTCAGGTTCAACTGCTCGTGACCAGCCAAGATGTCGACAACTACAAACAGATCAAACAGGACTTGGACCAGCTGAGATCCATCGTGGAGAAGTCGGAGCTCTGGGTGTACAAAGGGCAGGGCCCCGACGAGGCCATGGAGGGCGCGTCTGGAGAGAACGAGCACAAGAAGACGGAGGTGGGTGAAGCGCGGGGGGCTGCCGGAGGAGGCGGGCGGGCTCCTCGCCACCTGTAAACGAACGCCGTCCTCTGTTCGGGGATGCAGGTTATGGGGTGGGCTCTCTCCTCCAGAGACCTGCTCGTTAAGTCACCAGGGTGACTGCCCTTCTCCCAGGGACTAAGCCGCAAACAGAGGTCCGGCCACCTCCCCCCCGGTCACTCGGACCGTGCAGAATAGACCGCCCTGTTGCGTGAACTAGACGGGGCTTCCCTAACCTGCCCGCTTGGGAGGGAATCTGTCTCCCACCCATGGCCCGACCCGCCATCCTCCCCCACGTGGGCGAGGTCGCATGCGTCCGAGGGAGCTAGCTGCATGCGAGCCCAGCACGATGGGGCGAACGCTGCACACCGCCCTCTCTTGCAAAGCGTGGTGCCGGCTCTGAAGGACGGACGGGCGCGCGGGAGGGGCGCAGCCCACACTCACGTCCACTCTGGTCCCTAGGAGGGGAATAACAAGTCCCAGAAGCACGAGAGCACCAGCAGCTACAACTACAGGGTGGTGAAGGAGGTGAGTGTCCCCACGGCCCTCCTCCTCCACTAATCCTCCACGTGGCTGGGGTTTGTGACAGCCAGGGGGCAAGGCGCACACAGGGAGGGTGTGGCCCTCAGGGTAAGTGTGTGTGGGTTTTAGCCTCAGATGCGGGTCCGAGTCCAGCTCTGCCACTTAGTATCTGCCTGGCCTCAGTTTCCTCCCCCGTATAGGGGCACCTGTGCCTGGCGCGGTGCCCACCAGAGCTGTCCTTTAGAAATCTGTGTGGAGTGGGTCAGAGTTGGGAGCTTCGTGGCTGTCACCCCAGAGCAGACTCTTTCCATTTTTGGTTCATGATGTCAAGTGTCACCCCTTTTTACAGAGCTCTCCGAAGCCATCCCACTTGCTATTGGAGCCATAATCCACGGGTTATTCCGGAAGGGCGTGTGCTTGGCCATGCGTAGATTTGTTTTGATGCCATCCACAGGGGTGCTACCTATTGGAAGAATGTCCCTCATTTTAGGATTTCTAATGTTCCAACTATAGTTCCTAGTTGTGTGAGGTTGATTGATTTGTTTTAAAAAGATTCCCCCAGTTCTATCGAGGTATAATGGACAAAACTGGAATATACTTAGAGTGTACACCGTGAGGATTTGATGGACAGGGTCATGAAATGATGACCGGGGTCAAGTTGGTGGACACGTGGGTCACTCACACGGTTAGCTTTAGGGGACGGAGAAGAGCGTCTAAGACCTGCCGTCTTAGCTAACGACAAGCAAACACGTATTACTTCTGCGCGTGGGCCCCGTACCGCGGTGCGGGCCTCGGCACCGGGAGGTCCCGCGGGGCGCAAACGCGGCGCTGTCCTCCCCAGATCCTGGTCCGGCTCAGCAAGCTGTGCGTGCAGGAGAGCGCGTCGGTGCGCAAGAGCCGCAAGCAGCAG